>JAADWJ010000130.1:0-46636 GCA_023336165.1 Pythium monospermum
AAAAAAAAAAAAAAAAAAAAGCGAGCGTGAGAAAGGATCTGGTATTTCTACTTTTGATTTTTTTTCATTGTTGTTTTTTTGTTGCCTCTTCTTCCTCTGCTGCGCGTCCATTTGCTTGCGCAATTGCTCCTGCCACTTTTACCTTGAGCTGTTCTTCGACCATGGGCCACTCGCTGTTGAGCACGGCAAAAACCACCGTGTCGCAGTTGCACTCTTTCACGACGCGGTGCTTGCGCAAGACGCCTTCAAACGTAAAGCCCATTGAGTGGGCAGCGCGTCGCGCACGCACGTTGTGGCCATCGCAGCGCCACTCGACGCGTCGGTATTTGAGCGAGAAGAGATGCTGCAGCATCAACAGCACGGCTTCAGTGACGGCGCCAGTGCCTTGCCACGCGGGCGTCAGCCACACATCCCCAATCTCCACTCGTAGATCGTTAGGCGAGTGGTTGCGCAATGATAGCATGCCTATGGGCTGCGCCGTCGTCGCGTCCGTCTTGCATTATACACATACACAAAGTATTTAGCTACAGGCATCACCAGAGGAGGTTGACAAACAAAACGTACAATGACAAACTGGCGGCTGTCGGCCAACTCGGCGCATTGCGCGGCCGCAAAACTCGCTGCAGATTCAAACGGCCCGTTGTCCATATATCGCCAAATCATTTCGTTTGCATCGTACTTGAGTTCGCGGTAGATGCCGCTCCTGTTGCATTGATATGGTACATTGGTTGCATTAATATTCAAACGTGAATACTACTGTTTCCTTGCGGTTTAAGAAATAAGCTGCCCCACTTACATGGGTTTGCCACACGAAATCTCGTGGAGAGCGCTGCTATCGCTTGCTGCCGACAGGTCGCGGATAGCCACGAGTCCACCAACAAGCGGTTTCTTCAAGGCCGCTGGCTTGGCCGGCCGCGCCTTGGCGATCGCGAGCAGCTCATCGTAGAGCAACGGCTTTTGCTCGCCCAGCACGGTCGGCATTCCCACGGCTTCCTGCTTCATGCGGTCAAACGACCCGCCTTGTTGCAGCAAGAAGTACACCATGACGATCGTGCCGACAAACACCAGGCCGCCGGCGGCGATGCCCACGAGCACGACGGTGTCCAGCATGCTTTGTGCTTGTTTTGCTTGGGGCAAATCGAGGCTTGGGATTTTTTGGGATCCAATATTCGGACGACAATATCAGCCAATCACAGTGAACAAGAATGATGGCTGTCTTTGGCCTAACACCAAGGCAAGTCATCACATTTCCATCACACAACGACATTGCCATCCACGTCGCCATGAACTCGGTCGGCGCACCAGCGCAGAACAAGAGCCCACCAGAGAAAGGATCGTTCCCACTGGACCACTATGGCGAGTGCAAGCCGAAGATGAAGGTTGTACTATTATGCAGTGCAAATGATGCGTGCGTGTGCACTCTAGGAAACTCACACAAGCCACGTCAATGATTGATTGGCTGGTCCGCTCGTGCAGGAATTCCTCGCGTGTCTGCGTGAAAACCAAGCGAGCCACATTGACTGCAAGCACCTCTCGAAGGCGTACTTGCAGTGCCGAATGGACAAGTGCGTGTCTATCGTTTGCAAGTGTCGGAAGAATGCTCCAGTGAAAAAAAATGCTGACTTTGTGTCTCTGTGACGTAGGGGGTTGATGCAAGAAGAGGAACTGAACCACTTGGGCTTCGACAGCAAAGGCATGCAGAAGCGAGAGCGGCCATCGTCCCACGAAGGACGCAAAGAAGGTGAGTGTGTGTGCCCTCATTCGATCGGTAGGCGAAGTCATTTTGATGTTCATGTCCATTGTTGTGTGTTTGTACTATGATACAGACGAAGGATTTGTCGCTGGCCTTGGCGTCAAGGCGCCTCGATACAAAAATTAACACTGAAATACACTTCCCAGCTCCAACGCATAGAGTGATGGATCGTCTCCCTCTTTCTAGCAGGTGTCAGACCCCCAGACTGAGCTGCGTCTCCAATTCCATGACGCGCATCTTCAGGCGCGCGATCTCTTTTGCCGCGTCTTTCGCATTCACTTGCAACTGCTCCTCTAAGACTTGGACCCGCATCGCCACCACCGGCGAGTCTTTCGCACTATCAGTACGAGTCCTTGCATGATCATTCGATGATGGCACCGACTTCTGTTGACTGTGTTGCTGCTGCTGATTGTGCTGTTGCATCACGGCCTTTTCCAGCTTGTGGATGACTTTCTCTTGCATACGGATGGTCCGCTACACACAGCAAAACAACAAGGAGATACGTGAGGTGGAGGTCTCCACACACACAGCGGACATTTGGGGCGCACCTGCAGCTCCCCGCTCTGCGACTTGTCTTTCTGAAGGCGCTGCACGAGTGCTGCTTGCACCACATGCGCATGTTCAAGCTCGGCGTACTTGCGCTGCAAAACATGTTTGTCGTCAGCATGCGAGCCTATCAAAATCGTGGCGTCTATGGCAAAGTGGTGACGCACCTCCAGCTGTTCAAGCCCACTCACGGCGCGCTTGGCGTCCATCAACTCGGCTTCCGTCGCCTGGTGGCGCTGCTCCAAATCTTTAAACTTGACGATCAGCAAATTCATGCGCTGCGTCGTTTGTGCATCGACACGAAGATCAGTGATACCACTACTACCGCTGCTGGCGAGTAGCAGTTCTTGTGTTTGGTCGGCCTCGCGTTGCTCCATTGTGTGTATTTTGGCTTGGAGTTGTGCAACGAGCTCGTCTTTTGCACGCACTGCTTTCTAACCACAATCAAGTAAACCCCCGTGAGCTCAGAGCAGAGAACTGTTTACTGTAACAGTATCGCTATGCCATATACCCGTGCTGCCACGAGCTCTGTGCCACACGTGTGCAGTGCCGCGAGCCGTGCGTCCACGTCTCGTTGAAGCTGTCAATAAATAACGCCATGAGTGAGTGGGTATCTTGCCAATTGCTCCACACTTGCAAATCAACTCTACGCACCTTGTTGATGGCCTCTTGTTTCGCCATGACTTCTTGTTGAAGCAAATGGATATGCTGATTCAACAAATCGTCTGGCAGCCGAACGCCCGTGTTCGGATCCGCTGGTGGAAGTGGCGTCGCGCCATGTTGTCCACCGTCGTTTCCATGAGTAAGGCCACTGCTCGCTGCCAGGTAGCTGGCCAGCAGCGCGCTCAGACCGCCTTCGTCCGAGAACGATGAGATCGGATACCGACTGAGCCCTCGACATAGTGCGCCGGTCCACTCGAGCGCGTGCAGCTCTGCTCGCTTGGGGTGTCTTCGGTTAGTCGTGATGATTCGCCTGCTTACACTGGAACTCTGGAACTGCAACCACGAGGAAGCCGTCCATCGCCGCAGCAGAAGTTTCACTTGTGTGGTGGTTGGTGACGACGCTCCATCACCCGCTGGTTCTGTGTGGTGGAGCGCGATTTCCAGCGGAGATGGCCGTCCATTCTGTGGGATGCTACGTAGATCTGCGACTGCAGAGGCGACACACGCAAACTGCGGACGGTCGCTCGACTCTCCCAGACGCGTCACCACGTACAACTGTGCATGCAGTTGTTCTGTCGCCTCCACAGCGTCACTGGCATCACCACCACGATTTGAGTGGTTGTGAGCAAACAACGCTGGGAATTGCCATTGCAGCTGATGTTTCCCATCCGTGTGTTCTTCTTTATATCGCGACATGGGCGAAATCCAAACGATATTGCACCCAACACCGCCGACGCCGCCGCTCCCGCCTTTATGCGTTGTGAACATATCTCGTAGGTTTTGTGTTTGACTCAATGGTGAGTTGGCCAGCACAACCACCGCTCCCATGACAGACTGTCGCGACGTGCTGATGGCCTCTTGCAGTATGACGTCGTCCACATTCTCTGGTGCAGTCAGGTGGTCCGTTTCGGAGAGAGACATGAACACGCACGGTGCGTGGTCCTTCATTTCAGAGCGCGTAAGCGGTACCATAAGATGCTGGGGAGCGCGGTGCGTGGCGAGCGTATGCAGCGGCAGCTCCACCGTCGCCAGCAGCGCGTCCTCTTGTTGGCTTGGATCGCGGCGCACGACGTCCACCCGCAGCTTCCACAAAGTCGCGTCTGCCTGCTCTCTCCACTCTATCGGGACGGGGACAAGGAGTAGCTCATTCCACATTGGGTGCGCCGATCTCTCGACCACTCGGCTCGTGGCGAACGGTGTACTCTTCAGCTCATACCATCCCTGGTCTTCCTCTTCCTCGCCGTCTCGCGAGGGGTGTCGCGGTGGACTACGTGCTGCTTGTGTGAAGTGGCTGCCCGTATCGCGTCGACTGACGCGTAGAGCGACGTACGTGCTTGGTGGTCTTCTTGAGCCCGCGTCGGCGCCAGATGTGTCGTCATCGGTCGCATGTAGGCGATCGAGGTGTTCCCCAAAATGCACTTGCACCGCCAGCAACCGCGTCTTGCGAGCTCCTGATGCCGTGAATGGCCGCTGAAGACCCGCGCCATCGATGGCCAGCGAATGACGTGGCGGCGACTCGCATGCCGTCAGTGGCACAAGCAGCGCATTTGCGTGGACTTCCGAAGCCATGCCACGGCATGCCGCTTCACATGCGAAACGAAACGACGCCACCAAAGCACCAAAGGTTCACTTTGGATGATGATATCATTTAAGTAAACGATCTTGAATCGTCGCCCAGAAATCCACGCCTAACGCAGTCGATCACCATGAGACTTCCGCCGAATGCATCGCCTCGCAGCCGCCGAGGCAGCAACAGCGCCGCTGCGTATCACTCCATCGGTGTGCCTATTGCTAGCCCCGTGGTATCGCCACGCGGACCGCCAAACGAGAGCGAGTACTTTTACACACTCGTGTTCCCCAACACGAAAGCCCAGGACGAAGAGACCGATGCTGTTGCGCCAACCAACGTAAGCAGCGGAGGCAGTTGCCGCATCTCGTACGCCGACGCGCTCGCAACTTTACGCGCAGTGACTGCCGGTGGGAAGGAGCGAGAAGCGCAGGTTGTGGGCGAGTTCAAGTCGGCGTGGATGGCAAAATTCCGCACACCGCCACCGGCGCCGCGCGACACGATCCCTCTGCTCTACTTCCAGGAGCTGTTGCGTGAGCTTATCGTGCAGCGCTTCGACGCCATCGCTGATTTGTTTCTCAAGACGTCGCTTTCGCAGGACCAACGCTCTTTGCTCATCAGCTTCCGTCCGTCCAAGGCGCTATTGTGTGCCACGGCGGACCGGCTCCAAATGAAAGTCGCGATCATGGGTGAGATCGATCCTGGCGAGGCGTACTGGGGTGCGGATGCGACTCGCGCCGCCTCCGAATCGTACCAATGGAGCAAAGCGGACGCGCAAGAAGAACTCTATCGGATGTTCCTTGCTGGCAAAATTTCCACTGAGGATGCCCAGCTCTTTGACGACGTCGGTGACAAAGAGGATTCAGCAATGTGGTCGCGGCGCATCCACGCATTGCGTCGTTTCTTCAGCCCCGAGGTGGCCAAGGCGGTTGCCATGCAAGACATATCCGCAACGACCTACTTGCCGTTCAAGAACCGCGCGTCGCTGCGATACCTGTATCGCCAGATCGACGGCACCGGGGACGATGCGACGCCTTTCCGCGTGGTCGACAAGATCCGTCTCACCAAGGCCATCATTGACGCACAGTTTGACTGCGACGCGCTCGTGGAGAAGCGGCTGCTGGTGCACCACTGCTGCATGCACACGCACCATACAGACGCCATCGACACGTCGATCGACGTGCTGCGCGTGCAGTGGGGCGCGCTGAGCGGTCCACTTCGGCTCTACCGACAAGGACTCACGCGGCTCTCGCAACTTCTCCAGTACCAGCCCATCGCCCACGTGCGCAACTACTTTGGCGAGGAACTAGCGTTATGTGAGTGGCGGCATCGTGTACCTTTTTCTTTTTTCTGGTTTTGTTTGTTGACGTTTGTGCCTGTTGCCTTGTTTTCGTGCAGACTTTGCGTACACGTCGTTCTATGCGTCGGCTCTTCAGATGCTTTGCCTTGCTGCGGTGGCCGCAGCGCTGCTCCACACGTGGAACGCACCGGCCGCCGCTTCGTGTTGGTACTACATCGCGTTTGCAGTCCTGAACACGGTCTTCACGCAGTCGTTTGTCCGCAAGTGGGAAATCCAAGAACGAACGTGTGCGATGCAATGGGGCGTTCTTCAGCTGAAGAGTACCAGTGGCCCACGTCCTCAGTTCCGCGGAGAACTCGCGCTCAGCCCCGTCACGCATCGCCTTGAACTGTTTTACTCGCCACAGCGGCGCCAGTTGCAGCGGCTCGCATCAGCGGCTCTTTTATGTGGCGTGGGCGGCGCGTTGCTCTGCTGGGACTTTGTGTTGCTCACGTCCAACTTGTACGCACAAGCGGCTGCTGCCAGCTCCACCGATTCGTCTTCGTTTGCATTGCTGCTCGCCCACTGGGTGGTCGCTGTCTTGGCGAAAGTGCTGAGTGGGCCATTCGCGTGGTTGTGCAAGGTGCTCACGGAGTGGGAAAACTACAAAACGCAACAAGATTTTGATTTCAACCTCACGCTCAAGTGTACGTAACCAAACGAAACGAAACGACTAACTCCCAAGGGGCCTTCTTGCTATAATAATTTACGCTCATGACGCGATGCTCGTTTTCTGTAGTCGCCGTCTTGCAAACCGTCAACCTCTTTGGGGCGATCTGGGTGCTCGCCTTCGTTCTTCCGTTTCTGCCACCGCCCACCACCACCACTACTGCTACCACCAACAGCAACGACTCCACTATCCAGCTACAGCAAACTCATGATGCGCACCAACAGGCCGCGCATTTGCTGCTGACGTTTTTGTCGATCGACTTGGCAGTCTCGATGTGGGATTTGCGCCATTGCATTCTGAATGCAGTGGCATCGATGCTGCCACCTCTCCATCGTGGGTCGTCGTTCTTTACTGGCATTTCCCACCACCGAGGGCAGCAGCAGGCGTATCCGTCATCGCAAACGAGTGCTTTGCTTGTTCGGCCATCGGCTTCCACTCCATCCGCTGATTTGGATGCGGAGCTCGCGTTGGCTCCTTACGAAGGCGTGATGTTTGACTACGCGCAAGTGACCATCACGTTTGGCTTCATCGCGTGGTTTGCAGCGCTTGCGCCTCTCGCGACGCTGCTCGCGTGGGCCGTCGCGGTCGTCCAGATACGTGTCGACGCCTACAAGCTCTGCGCGCTCACGCAGCGGCCGTTCCCCTCGCAGCAAAACTCAATTGGCAGCTGGGCGACCTACTTGCGCGTGCTGGCGTTTGGCTCATGGTTGCATAACGCCATGTTCACTGTGTTGTACTTGTCGTCCACGTCACCGACTGGTTTGAATGACTTGCGGGACTTTTTGCTTTTGCGTGGCGTCGCGACTGGTGATACCGCCGAGTCAGAAAGGCTCGCGTGTGAGACGCTTGTGCTTGTGGTGTTTGGTGGCTTTGGTCTCGTCTCGTTTCTCGCCAGCGTCCACGACCAAAGCGACCGCGCGCAGATGAAGCAGCTCTACTGGCTGGAAGTGCGCCACCGGTTCTTGGAAAACAAATACATTAACAACTTGGACCAGGTGCCCGATTCGATCCGCGACGCGCTGCCCAGCGGCCGCGTGTTTCTCAATGGCGTCCACGTGTATGTCGTCACAGGAAACAAAGCTGAAGAAGACGCGGCGGAAGAGATCCTGGATGAGCTCGTGCAGTACCAACTGCGGTGTCTCCATCTGGAGAAGCAAATCGCGGGCTTGCGAGAAGCGGATGCGGCGGTCGGCTCGCTGGTCGTCGAAATTGGCAGCATCAATATTCTGCCCATCATGGACGCGTTGACCAAGGCCGTGGACTCGTTCTTGCAGCTTCAGCTCACCAAAAATGGCAACAGCAACAGCAACAGTACCAGCGACGCGGCCACCAAGAAAGCCAAGCCGTCCAAGTCCAAGGACAAGCCCGTCAACACATCTGTGGTCAAGAAAAACCGGTCGCCGCAGTGGACCGAGTCGTTTGAACTCACGCTGTCGTCGCTGGACGATACGCTTCTTGTGCGCGTCTTCGACTGGGAGCTGTTGGGAACAAACAGACGCATCGGCCGTGCGATGCTCGACGTCTCGGATATTGTCGCGACTGCGCAGCCGTCGTCCTCGTCGGTGCCGCTGCCGCATCTGCATGCGCATCCGTCACCCGGTGCCAACCCGGCGGCTGCTACTGCTACTCCCACAGGTGCCGCTACTACTACTGCGACGGCATCACCGTCGTCAGCATGTCCAGCTCTGGTCCCACCATCGAAACAGACGCTGCCACCAGCGTCTCCGTTGCCGCCACCCAAAGCGCGGATGGCGAGCTTTGAGATCCCCATCGAAATGCCGGAAGTGTTGCTGAGCACGATGCAAGCAGATCTTGTGAAGCACGGACACCCGAAACTGTCGCTGCGCTGTGGGGTCCAGCTGGACGCGCTCGGCCGGCTGCTCTTGCAGCAGCGCAATCTGCAAGCCAAGATCCGGCAGCTCAAGGACAAGGAGAAACAGTTTTTCCAGTGGAAGTGAGAATGTGGAGCCAAATACTCGTGAATATCCGTTGGTGTTCATGCTTCGTACTGCGTAGTATTAAAAATATGACTACTTCACGCCAACCTGAACTCTAAAACCTAACTATTGGTAATATTTCTTCACTCTGCTTAATGCTACACGGCGGAGGTGAGCCGAGAGGACTCTCTAATTCTGACACAGACACTATTGCAACAACGACCAAACGCACGTAGACACAAGCACACAGCGAGGGACGCGACCGACGCATCCACGCACACGCGACACGCACTCGAAACACACACACGCACAGAGCGCTCACGTTGGTATTCTCTTCACTCGCGCACCCAATGGGACGCGGGGGTCAGCGTGGCATGCTGCGAGCCACGCGAGTCGACGAGCTCTTGGTGGGAAGAATGCATCTGTTCGGGTCGGCTGCCCGATCGGTGGTGGCGATTGTGGTGGTGGTGGTGGTGGTGGTAGTGGTCATCACCGTCTAGATCGACGCGGTCGATGCTGGCGAATTCGCTGGCGTTCAATGTGAACTTGGACATACCCAAGACGGGCGCGCTCGCCAAGTCTGAGTCGCGGTCTTCTGCCATGTATCGCGACAGCGTCGTCTCCGCACCTCGCGGAGGCAGGCGACGCGTCGCTGTTGTTTTGTTGGCTGGGTCACTGCTGCTTTGTACCGCCACCGCCGCCGCGTCTCGGTCTTTCTTGCTGTAGCGACGCATGAGATAGAGCATGCAGATGGTCGGGAAGATGTTGGGGATGAGGTTGTTGCAGACGAGGAAGATGATGATGGGCATCTCGACGTTCATTTCGTTCAGCATCAGCGAGCCGATGCGCATGAGGTCGGAAAACACGATGACGTAGAGCGTGAGCATGAGCTGGCTCAGCGATTTCTCGACGCTGCCGATTGGGACCGTGCCCTTGGCTTGCAGAAGCCGGCGCCGCAGCCGCATGCCTTGGAAAGCCAAGATGAGCCCATACACAAAGATGACCCCGACGCCCGAGTACGTCACGACTTTGCGCAGTGGGCTCAGCATGAAGTCGTACTGGCCGTACACGTCATTCGGGTACTTGGACAGCAAAATGGGCACGCTCACGCCCCATAGACATAGGATGCCGTTGAAGACCATGACCAAATACGACACGCGGCGCCGCTCGTCGCTTTGGCCGGCGGAGACGACTTCCGACCACGCGATGGAGATGATGGACTTGCAGACCGACTGAAGAAGCAGCGAGTAAATCCGCAGCGGGTACGTGTACACCCACGACTCGGACTCGGGCCACAACAACCAGCCCAGCGGGTCGGGCAGATTGAAAACGACCGACGTGAGCAGCAGCAAATGGAAAATGCGTTTTCGAGGGGTGCTGTCATGGCGGAAATGCTGGATCGCCATCCAGAGAATCGCGAGCGTCAGGAAAGCGTAGAGCGAGAGCGCGAGCCATCCGCTCACGTGTAATGTCACGAGTTGGTCCGGTGTGAAAGCAGATTGCTCCTCGTCGCTCAGTGTGTCGTCGGCGGCAAGGCTGCTCGTTGTTGCGCTGCTTCCGCTGCCTGTGAATGTTGCTGTTGTGTTTGTGGATGATGTTGTGTTAAGTGATGTGATGGCGGCGTGGAGCGTGCTGTTACTCGTTGCTTGAAGCCGCCGGCGCAGTTGCATGATGGTGGTGCGGGGGCGCGACAGCGGCGTCGTCACGGGCGAGATCATGTACGCAGGCGTCAAATAGAATACCCACGGCGACCTCGATTGCTTGCGCTTTTTTGCCGTGCTGCTATCGTTTCCTGTTACCGGTAGCTTTTTCCGTGTCGGCGTGGCCAGGCGCGCGTGTACTGCAGCACCGTACACAGTGAAAATGCAACAACAACGTAAGGTGTTGGCAACGTCCAAATGCGTTCAGTTTGGTTTGGAAAGAGTCACCACCTCTCCCTCGCTTTTTGACTTTCTCACTCATAAAGTGACTGCTTCTTCCTTCGTCAAGGAACATGTTCCTTGTTTTCTTTTTTTTCCCCCACCGCCTTTTTCTTCACAATCCACTGACAAATCTTGAAAACCTGGTCACCAATTTTAGGGACCAAGTGCGCGACCGCCAGCTGGTGGCGGTCATTCACCAGCTGGCGGACAATTTACGCGATCCCCTATTCAACGCAACGCGACTGAAAAAGACAATTACATTTTGAACACGAATAAGGGGTTCTCCTGAACCCTTTTTAAAGTTGAAATAGGGGTGAGAAGAATTTAGTGGATCCCCTTCTGTTGCCTGGTGGACACATACACCAGTGGATCCACTAAAATGTCGAAGCCATTGAGATCGCGAATCATCCTCTGGTTGACGGACCCTGACTGACTGTGAGTGGACTGACTTGGAGATGAAGAACTTGACTGGAGCTTCCTTCCACTTCCATCGTGGCCAATCTCGTTGACACTTTGGCCAGGAAGCGCATACTGCAAGTGACCTACCAGAAGAACAGTATGCTGTTCGGAAGCACGCGCAGTCGCCCCGGCGAAGCGCAGCCGCTGCTCACGCCGACATCCGCTGTCACCAACGGCGGCAAATGGTACCAGCACCCGCAAGAGCGAGCGTCGTGGCTCTCCAAGCTGTTCATCTCGTGGGTGGACCCCATTCTCGAGATCGGCAACGAACGCCAGCTCAGCCAGAGCGACGTCTGGGAGTTGGCGGCGCAAAACCAATGCGAGCCGGCCGCGAATCTCTTGCAGCGCAACTGGCATGCTACTGGCTCGCTTCTGCGCGCGTTCTTGCGCTCGTACGGGTTTCGGTACCTGTCCATCGGCTTGCTTCTCGCGTCCGCGTACGGCTGCGATCTCTTTGGCCCGTACGTGCTCTTCCACGTCGTGGATCTCATTGGGCAAGCGCAGATGGATATGAACCAGCTCGTGTTTTGGCTCGCCATGCTTTTCGTCACGCGGATCCTCAAGGCGCTGCTGTTCGCGTACGTGTACGCCGAGACCCAAGTGATCGCCGTGCGGTTTTCCTCGGCGCTCAAGAGCCTCGTGTTCCAGAAATCGCTGCGACTCAGTCCCGAAGCCAAGACGCTCAAGAGCACGGGCGATATTGTCAACATCTACACCACGGACGTGCAGAATATCCTCTCGGCTGCGTATTTTTTCCACGAGATGTGGGTCTTGCCCATCGAGATCGCCGTCGCGCTCTTCATGCTCTTCCACATCGTCGGGTACGCGACGTTCGCCGGTTTTGGCGTGATCTTGGTCGTGCTCGTGGTCAACAATACGCTGGCGCGGACCCAAGCGCGCACGTTCCAAAGCGTCATGAAAGTCAAAGACGAGCGCATGAAAGTCATCAATGAGCTTTTCTCGGCCATGCAAATCGTCAAATTGAACGCCTGGGAGCGCAAATTCGCTTCAAAAGTCAAAGAAGTGCGCGAACGAGAGCTCAGCCAAGTGTGGAAGCTTTTGCTCATCGGCGCCGCCAATATCTTTGTGCTTTGGGGCGCACCCGTGTTTGTCTCCACCACGACTTTTGCCGTGTACGCGCTCGTGCTCAAGCAAACGTTGACCGCGGCCAAAGTGTTCACGGCGCTTTCGCTTTTCCGGTTGATCCAAGAGCCGCTGCGGTCGCTGCCGCGCATCATCACTGGGGTGATCCAAGCCGGCATCTCCGTCAAGCGTCTCATGGAGTACATGGACTTGAGCGAAGTCGACCCGCACGCCGTCGCCGGACGCGACAACTTGGATATGGTGGCGACGTACGACCCGAAAAACATTGTCGTCGCGGTGGACAAGGCCACGTTCGCGTGGGACGCCAAGCCCGCGACCGCGCCGCTTTTCAAAGACATTTACTTGCACGTGCAGCGTGGCGAGTTTGTGGTCGTCCACGGCCGCGTCGGAAGCGGCAAGTCGAGTCTGTGTTCGGCGCTTTTGGGCGACATGCAAAAGCGCAGTGGCTCGGTGTACGTGGGCGGCTCGGTCGCGTACTGCTCGCAGCAGCCGTGGATCCAAAACCTCACGATCCGCGAGAATATTCTCTTTGGCCACGCGTACGATGCCAAAAAGTACCGAAAAGTGCTGGACGCCTGTGGACTCAGCAAAGATCTGGAAATGTTTCCCGCACGGGACCAAACTGAAATTGGCCAGAAAGGGCTCAACGTGTCAGGCGGCCAGAAGGCGCGGATCGGACTCGCGCGTGCCTGTTACAGCGACGCCGACATTTTCCTCTTTGACTCGCCACTCGCCGCGGTGGACGCGATCGTCCAGAATGAGATTTTCACCAAATGCTTTTTGGGGTTGTTGCAGCACAAGACCCGCATTCTCGTGACCCACAACCCGGAAATCATCACCTCTAAGTACGTGGACGTCGCGATCCGCTTGGTCGATGGCGAGTTGACCCACTCGCGCAATTTGGACCGCGAGGCGCTTTCGAGTCCGCCCGTGTCGCCACTGGTCGGTGGCCGTGGCCGCGTCGTGCGTCCATCGTACAAAACGCTCAAGCCAATCAGTAGCGCCAACAAAAAGACGACCACGACCACGACCACGACGCCAGCGTCGCCCATGCAACAGTTTGCCGCGGATCTTGCGATCGCCGAAGGGTTTTCGCCTCTGAGCACGCGGTCGGTCGAGTCGTTCGTTGGCGATCCAGAGAGTAAGAGTGGCCAGAACAGTGGCTTGCTCGTGCAAGAAGAAGTGCGCCAAGAAGGACGCGTGTCCAGCCGCGTGTTTCTCGCCTACTTTGACGCGGTCGGCGGGCTCAAAGTCGTCGTGTTTCTCGTGGCCGTGCAGTGTGTGTGGCAGGCGTTCCAAATTCTCAGTGATCTCTGGCTTTCCTACTGGACAAGCACAAGCGAAGAGGACCAACGCAAAAACGTGTCGTTCAACTTGTTGGTGTACGTCGCGCTCGCGCTCAGCAGCAGTCTCATGGTGCTCACGCGCACGATCACGGTCTCGTACGCCGGCATCCGCGGCGCGAGGAAGCTCTTTGACGCCATGACGGCGTCGCTGCTAAAGGCCCAAATGGCGTTCTTTGACGCCAACCCAGTAGGTCGGATCTTGAACCGGTACGGGGACGATGTGTCGAATGTCGACTTCCGGCTGCCGTTCGCGTACGGCTCGATGCTGGCGGTGGCTTTTTCCAACGGCTGCACGCTGCTCACGGCGGCCGCCGTGACGAAATTCTTTGGCTTGCTCGTGATCCCGATCCTTGTCATCTACTTCAAGATTGGCGTTTTCTACTTGCGGCCAGCGCGCGAGCTGCAGCGGCTTCAGAAGACCACGCAGTCGCCTGTGCTAGCCCACGTGGCCGAGGCCATCGACGGCACGTCCATCATCCGAGCGTTTGGCAGCGACCAAGTGCACCGGTTCATGGAGCAAAACTTTGACAAGATCGACACCAACAACCGCTGCGTGCATCTCTCCATCTACACGGGCCAGTGGTTCGCGCTGCGCATGCAGCTCATGGGCGGCGTCATCGTCGTGCTCATCGCCGCTGCGCTTGTCGCGATGCGCCACTCGCTCAGCGCGGGCGTGATCGGGTTGGCGTTCAACTACGCGCTCGCCGTCGACCAAGGCCTGGAGTCGCTCATCCAGTCGTGGTCGTGGCTGGAAACAGCCATGGTCTCGCCCGAGCGGATCCAAGAGTACATTGACGTGCCCAGCGAGGCGCCCCATGAGATCGCGACCACCGAGCCAGCGCGCGACTGGCCGGCGCGCGGCCAAGTGGTCTTTGAAAACGTTTCCTTCCGGTACCGTGACAACACAGACCTTGTGCTGCGTGGGCTCAGCTTCACGCTCACGCCTGGCGAGAAAGTGGGCATCGTGGGCCGCACTGGCGCCGGCAAGTCCAGTCTGACCATGGCGCTGTTCCGCATCAACGAACTCGCGGCCGGCCGCATTTGCATCGACGGGGTTGACTCGTCGCGGCTCGGACTGCAGACGCTGCGTGGGCGGCTGTCCATCATCACGCAGTCGCCCGTGTTGTTCAAAGGCACGATCCGCGGGTACTTGGACCCGTTCGAAGAGTTTGGCGATGACGCGCTGTGGGAGTCGCTGCGGAAAGTTGGCGGCTCACTAGCCGATAAGATCGGCGCGATGGACGACAAACTGATCGCGCCACTTGAGGAAAACGGAGAAAATTTCAGCGTCGGCGAGAGGCAAATGCTGTGCATGGCGCGCGCGCTGCTCTCCGACGCGCGCGTGGTCGTGATGGACGAAGCGACCGCCGCGATCGACCACGAGTCGGACGTGCACTTGCAGCGCGTGATCCGCCACGAGTTCCAGAAATCCACGGTGATCACGATCGCCCATCGCCTCGATACGGTGCTGGACTGTGACCGTATCATGGTGCTGGACGCTGGACGCATCGCAGAGTTTGACTCTCCAAAGGCGTTGCTCGCGAAGAAAACAGGTCGGCTGTATGACCTCGCGAAAGAAGGCGGGTACTTGGACCGGTTGCCTGGCTCGGTGCAATAAATGCAAGGGGAAAGCAGACAAGATACACTCGTAGATCTGTACGTTGCAGTGCAGTCTGCTATGGGGAAGCAGAGAAAAGAATGCGGTTGCATATAGTGGAACAGTTTGAAAACATACGTTGATTTTGGAAAAAAAGAAAGAAGAGAAAACAAAAAACAAAATGAGGTTGTTAGAGTCCACTCTTGCTATCGCCGCCAGGCAGCTCAAAGGCCTTGATGGTCTTGAACACGAGGAAGTAACCGTACGCGACGCCCAGACCGCCCAGCAGGAGTATGTTGAACCAGTGCAGCAGCGAGTGGCTCTCTGGCGCGGACAGCTGCGCGCGGATCAGCGCAAGCGCTTGCAGCGAGAAGCAGATGCAGTACGCTTGGCAGAACGTGCGCCGGATGAGCGCGTCGCTCACGAGACGAGTACGCCACACGAGCCAGCCTTGCGCGAGAGTGAGCGCGCCTGATTGGTGGTGACGGTCGTGGCGGTGCAAGCAGCAACACAAGAAAACCTTCAGTTCGAAATCCGTTTGTGTGCGAATATGATCAGCCAGCGTGCCATGTGCAGAGCTCACCGTAGAGGCGGATAAATTCGTGGGCAAAATGGGTATTGTTGGCGTCTCCCAGAATGGGGGAGAGCTGCGAGTGCGGCGTCAAGAAGCACAGCGCGCCAGTCACGAAGGCGACGGCTGCATGCACTGTGAAGAGCTGGTCCAGTTGGCGGCGCACCGCTTGCATCTTCCTTGGTCGGTCTGAACGCGTGTGTAAATCAGAGCAAGACATGGAAAAATCCGAAAATAAACTACCACAGTTGTTTTGGGTCACCCCAAATCGTTTGATTGGGTGGAATTGGTGTCAGAGTGTCAGTCCAAAATCCAAAAAATCGCGATGGCGACGCGTGCGTTGCTTCTGATCGCGGCGTTTGCGGCGCTCCACGTCGCATCCTCACTCCATGCGATCGTACCAGCGTCCACTGACGAATGCTTCTCTATCGAAGCGGCGCAGCACAAGCACGGTATTTCCCTCAACTACGAAGTGCTGCGTGGAGTCACCGATTCGCTTGAAGTCGACTTGACGGACGGCAAAAACGCCGTGATTTACAACAACCTGGGCACCTCGGGGCGCTTTGTCGGTCCGATCGGGGAAGGCGGCACCCACACAGTATGCTTCAAGAATACGGTGGCGACTGCGGGCGATGTCGTCGTCGGATTTTCGTTCCACGCCGACGATCCCGCCCACGAAGTGCTGTCCAATGCGGATGCTGCCAAGATCAGTACGTCCCTCTCCAACGCATCCCTAATCCTACGGAACACGTCACTTAATCACGTTCTTACACCTAGAACAAGTTCAGGAGTTGGAAGATCTCGTGTACGAGCTCGCTACGACGCTCGATACGGTGAAGGACACCCAAGCCTACATGAAGGCCATCAAGAGCTACCACAACCAAGGTGAGTTTCTCCGCACCTTGAAAGATATATAAGTTCACCACTGAAGACTGACGATATCCACTCTGCGCTAGTGATTACAAGCACCCATAGCCGAATCATGTGGTGGTCGTGCCTCGAAGCTCTCGTGCTTGGAGTCGTCTCGGTCTCGCAGATCGTTTACTTGCGGCGCACACTTGAAGTGCGTCGGCTCTTATAGAGAAATGTTGCATGCTCTAAAATGGAATGTCATTGAAGTGAGGGTTTTTTCACAGTGTATGACTTGATGTGTGGCCATTTGCGCCATTGATACAAAATCGATCGACAACCATGAGCCGCGCCATCGAAGCGCTGCGCTCGCGCGGCATGCTCGCTGCATTAACGCACCAGGATGCTGGCTCATTAATCGATAAGATTCTAGCAAAAGCTTGCGCTACTAACGCGGCCCAGTCGGCTCCACCGACCGTGTACTGTGGGTTTGATCCAACAGCAGACTCGTTGCATCTGGGCAATCTGTTGCAAGGCATCGCGCTGCGGCATTTCCAGCAGGCCGGCATGCGTCCAATTCTACTGGTGCGGCTGTGACGCAACTAAGAGACATTCTATTGCGTGGCATGGCCTTGTTTCAACTCATCTGTGTCTCTGACTGTGTGTTGTGCAGGTCGGCGGTGCCACTGGGCTCATTGGCGACCCAAGTGGCAAGTCAGAGGACCGCGTGCTGCTGTCGGACGACATCGTCGAGCAGAACGCGCGCAATATCCTTCGAGGCCTGTCCCCGGTGCTGGACTTTGACTGCCCACGCACAGGTGCCATCGTGCTCAACAACGCCGAGTGGCACAACAACATGTCGGCCGTCGCTTGGATGCGCGACATTGGCCGCCACTTCCGCGTCAACTCGATGCTCACGCGCGACAGCGTCAAGAGGCGTCTCGACAGCGACCAAGGCATCAGCTTCTTGGAGTTCTCGTACCAGCTCTTCCAGGCCTACGATTTCTTGCACTTGCACCGGAACCACAGATGTGTGGCCCAGATCGGCGGCAGTGACCAGTGGGGGAACATCGTCTCGGGCATGGAACTCATCCGCAAGTCCATTGGAGAGGATGCGTTTGGTGTCACGCTGCCACTGTTGACGACCGCGAGTGGTGAAAAGTACGGCAAGTCGGCGGGCAACGCCATTTGGCTCGATGCCAACAAGACGTCGGTGGTAAGTCGCTCGCTTTGGGAGACTTTGTGTTCAACACACACAACTAACAACACCAACTTCGTATGGATTTGGTCTTTTGGTCAGTTTGATTTCTATCAGTACTTTTTACGTGCCGACGATCGTGATGTGGAACAATTGCTCAAGAGTTTTACCTTTCTGGATGTCCACGAGATCACCGACATTGTCCACGAGCACAACAAAGCGCCAGAGAAGCGAGCAGCGCAGCGTGTACTTGCGGACAGTATCACCAAGACGATGCACGGCGACGAGGCCCTGCAAGGCGCCCACGCGGCGACCGAGCTGCTCTTTGGCAAGGGTAAAGCGTCGTCCGGCGCACTCACGGCGGCAAACGTGATGGCGATGGCCGGTGATGCGCCTCTTTTCCTACTTGCTCGAAGCGACGTGGTCGGCAAGTCGATCGTCGATGTCGCGGTGGCGGTCGGCCTGGCCAAGTCCAAAGCCGAGTGCCGTCGACTCATCAAGGGCGGTGGCGTCTACTTGAACCAAGAACGCGTCGAGTCGGACGCGCTCGTGCTCAGCGAGAGTGACCTCGTCGACGGCTCCATCTTGCTGCTGCGATCGGGGCGTCGCACCAACTTCATTGTGCAGGTGGCGGCGTAAGTCATTGGTATATCAATCAAATACAAAATAGAAAAAAAAATTCCATTGAGCTGTCCGCTCTCAGACCGTCCGTGATTTGCGGTGCTGTTCTTGCAGCAGCAGCTGCAGAATGTCGGTGGCGCGCACCACACCAACCACTTTACTGTCACTGTCAGAGATGTACACACGGCGCGTTCGATGTCGCACCATCGTGTGGATCACATGAGCGATGGAGTGGTCGCCCGTCACCAGCTGGCACGGTGCACTGGCGTGATGCAGTTCACCATCGAGCGAAAGAAGCGATGTAAACACATCGCTGCCGCCACTGAGTGGGACTGGGTGGAGTCGCCATCTGTTTGCGCCGTTGTTTGCGCTGTTGTCTTGCTCTTGGGCTGAAAAGACTTCGTGGATACACTGGGTGCTGAGCACACTGAGAGCGGCGCCGGTATCAGGAGAAGCAGCCAGCAATACGCCTGTGACACGGTGAGTCTGCATGGCTACCAAGGCATCGAGAACCGACGTGTGTTTGTTGGTACTGGCACCCGTCGCGGTCACGGCGACGGTCACGGGGATGTTGTAGAACGACGGGAAAGATGCGACCGCGTATCGCTCCTTGCCATCTATGAATTGTTTGATGAGCATCGCTCAGATGGGGGGAGACTGACGTCACAAAGAGCAAGAACGTACTCAACAGCGAGAGATCTTCAAGGAGCCATTCAAGTACATCCAAGGCTGAGATACAGCCAAGCAACGGGTCGAATGCTGCATCGCCGTGTGTCTGGCGGTGTAACGAGCAAGCGTCGTGGCTGAGAACAGCCACTGCCCACACGCCACACGCCAAGCGCAGAATCGTGTTGAAAAGGCACTCGTCACCTGACACACAGTGGTATCTGGTGAATGGAATCACCAGAGACGAGCGACTGCCTGCTCCGCGTGTCGTGGAGCGGTCGACGTGCGCGAGTACGCTTGCGAGCGTCGAGTCGCCAAACTTGTAGCAGTCCTTCGCGATCTGCAGGCGCATGTAGTCGCCCATGGCCGCCGACGAGGGTACGTCAGTCGGTAGCAGGTCGACGAAAAAGCTGGTCATTATGTTAGTACACGTATGAGATCGAAGGCGTTCTGGTAGCGCAAACGAATCGCGTATAGTACCTGTGGAAGTTATCCAGCGACAACAGCCCGCGATAGTCAGCCGGGTTGGAGCCGACAACGAGCACTTCACTGGCGTTGCCCTGGTGTTTCATGGCGAGCAGCGCCTGACGCACGGTTGTGTCGCTCGGCAACAGGACATGCTGCTGACGCCAAAACCACGGCAAGTCTCGTGCCTACGATGAACCACAAGGACAATCCATGAGTCCGCAGGACCGCGACCAACAAGACACAACAGGAAACGGCAAAGTGTTTGCGTACCTGTCGCGACCACAGTGGCGATTCGACTGTGAGCTGCAACATCGTGGCGCCGCGGTTGAGCAGCTTGAGTCGCCCGCTTTCTCCAAAGACGGCGCCGTTCGCTGGCAAATTCCCCATCGCTGCCTTTGTTCTTTTGTGGAGGGGTTCATCCGTCCCCTTTAGCCTGGTTATCTCTGCAAGTGAACCCCATCAATTCGAATCAGGTTGACTTGTTTGTCGTCGCTCAGCGACAGGTCAAGGCAAAGAGGAGGAACGGGCGTACCGTCCACGACCACTTGGATTTCGTGCAAGTACCCACTCACGCGAGCCGTCGTGAAGCAAATGTCGTAAAACGCACGGGTCGTGCCACCTTCTTCGTCGACCAAGAGCAGTTTCTACCCACCAGCGAGGGTCCGTCAGCTATATGGTTATCCAGTGTTTGGGTGAGGCATACATACTGTATGCAGCACTCACCTCCAAGTAGCTGATGACCTCCAAATCGACAGGCTCGACCAGGCTAAGCACTCTCGGTAGAACGGTGAGGAAATCGCGCAGCAATTGCAGTCTGCGGTCGAGGAGGAGCTGCCCGTGGTCATCGGTCGCGTAGAGCCTCAGTATGAAGAGCACTTTGGCGTGGAGATCCGCTTGCGCAAGCAGCGCGAGACTGCAAAACACTTGGTGAGCGCAGACCCCGCTGGACCCATTGGCGAAGAAGCCAAAGTGGGGCTCGGCGTCAGGGACCAGCATCCCAAACACTTCGTCAAACTGCGTGGGGTTCAAGTGTCGCGGGTACGACAACGGCGGCTTCGTATCACTCCAACCAGCCGCCGGAGGAAAACCCTTTCGCTGTCGTGGTGGGTTATTTGATTCTTCGTCATCATAGCTGGAGAGATCGACAGGGCTGTTGCCGAGAAAGATGCCGGCGCACTCGGTGAGCGAGTGGATCGAGTGGGCAACGAACTCGCCGAGCAGCGGCCAGTTGGCGCTTGATGGGTCATACCGCGACGTCGACAGCGCAGCGCCCATGATCTTACAGTCACAGTCACACAGGTAACAACTTGAGAAAAGGGTTCACGTCAACAGGGGGGTTTTTTTTTTGAAACACGAACCGACACAATTGCAACTGCCACTGTCACACGGCGGGTGGAGCCACCCGAAAAAAATGAAACGGTTGCCTGATGTTTATGAACGCACGTTGGCACATTTGACTCACCCATACTAGTGCAACTCAGAGCCTAGCAGACTCAGAACGGGCAAAATGGATATGGAGTCGAGTCCTTTGCTGCCCAGGGCCGGAGCAACGCATGCGCAATCTACGTGGCACGAGTTCTGGGAACTCTCGCTCATGGCCTTTCAAGTGAGCCTCGCGACGGTCTCTCGCATCGCGCTCACTGCGATCGACTCGATCTTTCTCGGCCATTTGGGCGTCAAGGAGCTAGCTGGTGCGTCGCTCGCGCAAGTATGGACCAGCGCCCCGCTCATGGCGGTCTGGGCGTCCGCGTCGGCGTTGATCACGGTGCGTCCGTCCAGCTTTTTCTCAGTGTTTTTTGTTTTTGTTTTTGGCACTGGGTACTCCTTGGAAGCGCTGACAAAAACACTTGTGCCCCTGCACTGTAGCTCTGCGGTCAATCGTGGGGCGCTGGAAACCGTGAACTCGTGGGGGTTTGGCTACAATTTGGGTTGCTCATCACAACCATGCTGTCACTCCCAGTGTTCCTCTGGTACTGGACCATTGGCTACGTACTCGAGTACTCTACGGATGACCCACAGGTCATTGACCTGGCCACTCGCTTCTCCCGAGTACTCTCTTTCTCCATTCTTCCTTCTCTCATCTTCGCCTGTCTTCGGTATGTCGGGTGGTGACGCCATTCCAGGGTTGTGTCTTGATACTGATGACTTGCTCTTTTTTGCTGTCAACTAGGCAATACTTCCAAGCCATGGGGATCATTTTGCCCATGACGATCGTCGGTATCACTTCGATTGGCGTCGCCATCGCTGGCAACTACCTCTTCATTTACGGAGTCGGCAGCTGGGGCGGTCTAGGCTTCATTGGCTCACCTCTGTCGACCGTGGTCGCCGCGTGGTTTCAGCCGCTCGCGCTCATTGCGTATGGGATCATGTACAAAAAGCACCATTTGCGAGCGTGGAATGGCTGGGACCGCAACGCCTTGACGTTATGTCGACTCAAAGTGTTCGTTTCGATCGCTGGTCCGATCGCTGGCAACAGCTTCGTGTCCAACTTGGCCAACGCGCTCATTTCGCTTGTCGCAGCCAAGCTCGGACCTTCTACCATCGCGGCAAACGCTGTCATCTCTGGCATGTGGGGTTTGCTCTGGGCGCTCTTTTGGGGCTATGGGTGTGCCACACAAGTGCGTGTGGCCAACTATCTCGGCGCCGGTCGACCGCTCGCGGCCAAGAGAGTCGCGCGGCTGGGTCTTCTCTGCACGCTTGTTGTGGTCACACTGCTCGCGTTGCTCACCCACAATTTGGACCGGTTTGTGGTCTCAGTCTACACAAACGACGAAGATCTGCTGGTCAAGTGCCGTGAAGTGCTGCCGGTTTTCATTGTCGCGTATTTTCTCGAGTCCATCGAGATCCTGTTCGGCGGTGTGCTCACCGGGATGAGGTGCGCCGCTAGCTGCTGCTGCTTGGTGCTCACTGATCAGTTCTGACCATTGACTGTGTGTGTGAATATTTCTTGCAGCCAAGTCAAGGTGATCTTCTGGGTGAGCACGGTCGCGACTTGGTTTGTCAATCTCCCAGTCGCCTACGTCGGGGGTACGTGGCAACTCCGTCCGCTCTGGTCTAGCCTCGCTGTGGCTCATTCTGCTGAGTGAGACTCATGTTTGGATTGCTTCATTTCATACTGCACAGGGCTCACTCTGGGTTTCGGCTTCCCCGCGCTTTGGGTCGGCGTACTGAGCATGGAACTCTTCAAACTGACTGCCTACGGCGTGTCACTCTGGCGCGTCGACTGGATTGCCATGTCAGAGCGTGCAGTCGGCGCGATGGAGGCAGCACCAGAGAAGACCCAGGCAGAGGTCGAGACCCGCGCAGTCAACTACATTACAGCCGTCGTTGGCTCGCAGCCTACTGGGTACATCGCGTCGATGCCCGAGTCGTCCACGCCGACGCTCAGCACGCCGTACGCTCGCCAACAGCGACTTGCGCGCGTCACACGTCGATGTGTTTCCCATGAACCGACACGACGCTCCTCGCGCATTATTAGCCACTAAAATGCTCCATTTTCATTGGTTATTAATAAGCAAATTAGAATTGGACTGTTGGTTTCCAGGCTTGCCTTGGGAGTGTGAATTTGCCCATAAGAACGCCAGCATGTCGAGGCAAGATGATGCCGCGCCGACTGCGTGGGCCCAACGCAAGGAAGCCAAGCGTAACATGTATCTCACTAGCACAGACCAAGTGCGTGTCCAACGCCGTGGTGTTGGCAGCTCGTCAAGCGGCAGCAGCGCAGCGAATGCGCAGTGTCAAAAGTGTCTCAAAACAGGCCACTGGACGTATGAATGCAAGAATGACGCCGTGTACGTGAAGCGAGCGTCGCGGACCTTGCAGATGAAGAACCCTAAGCTGCGTCAGCCGTTCAACCAAGATATGCCACCGGAGGATGTGGAGAAGATGCTGGCGGCTGAAAAAGAAAAAAAGAAATCTGCGAAGCTCAAAGCCAAAAGCACCGAGTCCAGTATAAAGTTGCGTGGTTCCTCCAAGGACAAGAAGAAGAAGAGCCGACGGTCACGAAAGAGCCACAACAGTAGCGATAGTGACAGCAGCAGCAGTAGCAGCGATAGCTCGAGCAGTGACAGCTCAAGTGGGAGCGACAGCTCCAGCGACGACAGCGACAGTCAGAGTGGCAGCGGGAGTGAGTCCGACTCGTCGTCGTCGGGCTCCTCGAGTTCATCGGACTCTGGATCGGACTCTGGATCGGAAAGGAATCGCCGCACCAAGAGAAGACGTAAGGACTGAGCTGGAAATTGCCAAATGCTTGAGACCCTCTGGATATGTAAGATACCCGCAGGAAGATACCGACTACAGTACTTTGATAGTCGAAATTATGTTTCTTGTTTTTTATTCTGTTCTTAGTATTGTGTGAGATGAAAGGAATCGTAAACACACGAGACGAGCAACCGTGGAACAAACTCAGTCTGATGTTTTTGCTTCCTTCTCCAAGTTTCTTTTCCCTTCGCCAGGCTCCACGAGGTCCGTGCATCCGTTGTTTCCCCTTGTCGTTTGATTGTACTTACCACGACCCACCGAAGCTCGACTTGGGGTTCTTAAACAACTCGTAGTCCCACTTCGTCTGGATCTTGACTGGCGCCGCGATCGTCGTGCCAGTCGCGTCGACCTTGGAGAATTGGATGCGGTTGATTGTGCGGCAATCACGGTAGAAGCACACGCGCATGCACGCCTCCAGCAACTTGTGCGCTTCGGCCTCCGTCATATCAGCACGCCACTGTGTTCGGAGAAGTGGCATCGCCAAGTGGTGACCAAAGCCTGTGGCAATGAAGTCACCTTCAAAAGCAAGGCCGATCAAGTTCACTTGACCCAAGAATGGCGCCTTCGTTTCCGGGTGCAAGCCGCCGACAACGACCGTGTTCCACAGTGGGTCGAACTTGTTGCGGCGGTGGTAGAACAGACGCTGCAAGTAGTGGTAAATCTCTGGAGCGCTCAGATCGCAGCCATCGTCTTGGTTGAAGTCGTACACTTCCAATTCATCGAGCTTGTCTTGAACGAACTGGAAATCACTGAAGTCGCCACCAGCGCCGATCAGAGTCGTGTTGTGGAGCGATTTGAGGCGTCGCTGGTCCGTGAAGCGAGCCAACGAGCCGTACGAGCCGAGTGTATCCGCGGCCATCATCACACCACCGGCGTACTTGAGCGCGATGACGGACGTGCCCGTCACGACAGGCGATTGCGTGCGCTGGCGAGTGTCCATGTTGGTTTTCTCTCTTGCTATCTTTCTTCTTGCTTCCCCTTCAAGCGATCTTGAGCGAAGCGGGGAGCTCTCCCTGTTCCTCGTTGTCCCTTATTATTTCGTGGTCCCTTGTTAACTATTTAAGGGAATTTCTTTTCCCAAACATAGGGACGATTTGTCCCCAAAAGAAAAAATCTTCTAGAATCATGGATGAGCAATTTCGCTTCAACTTGAGTGTTTTTGTTGGTTGACACGTGGAACAAATCCGGAATTGGCAGCGGGGCGGAAAACGACGACGAGCAGAAAAGGAAAGGAAAGGAAACCCAGCATACACAGATGAAGGTCATGCGATGGGGACTCACGAGCGCGGCGGCGGCGGCAATGCTGCTGGCGAGCGTCGCTGTGAACGCAGAAGAAGCGGTGGAGAAGAAGGTGGACGCGGAAGCGGCTGCAGCCCACGACGAGTTCGTGGTGGACCAGACCTTGTTGAAGCAAGTGCAAGACATCTCGAAGCAAGGGCTGTTTGTGGAAACGTTTGAAGAGGTTGAAAAGTTGGAAGGCTCGCGTTGGTTTAAAAGCACCCACGAAAAGTACGCGTCGCAAGAGGTGGCCATCGATGCGTACACTGTGCGCACGGGCCATTTGGAGCAAGACAGAGGCTTGGTGCTGGACGCGCCAGCGAAGCACTACGGTCTCGCAGTGAAACTGGACAACCCTTTGTTGATCGATGGCACGGAGGCTAAGAAGGAGTTGGTCGTGCAGTACGAACTCAAGCTGCAGAAGGGACTCACGTGCGGTGGCGCGTACGTGAAGCTGCTGCGTCAAAACGCCGCCAACGATTTCTCCGACTTCAGTAACGACTCGCCGTTTGTGATCATGTTTGGTCCGGACAAGTGTGGCTCGAACGACAAAGTGCACTTTATCTTCCAGCACAAAAACCCCGTGACCGGCCAGTACGAAGAGAAGCATCTGGACGCCCCACCGTCGATCAAGTCGGACCGCACGACGCATTTGTATACGCTTGTGGTGCGCGATGACAACACGTACGATGTCTTGATCGACCAAAAATCGGTCTCCAACGGCAGTTTGTTCGAGAATTTCACGCCCGCCGTCGTCCCTGACAAGGAAATCGACGATCCAACCGACTCGAAGCCAAGTGATTGGGTCGAAGAGTCCAAGATCCGTGACCCTGAGGCAAAGAAACCCGACGATTGGGATGAAGACGCGCCCGCTCAAATCCCCGACCTCACCGCCACGAAGCCTGCTGACTGGCTCGATGACGAACCGGCGATGATCAATGATCCATCGGTGAGCAAACCAGAAGACTGGGACGATGAAGACGATGGCGAGTGGGTCTTCCCACAGATTCCAAACCCAAAGTGTGACGCGGTCTCGGGCTGTGGTGAGTGGAAGCAGCCGATGAAAGCCAATCCCGAGTTCAAGGGCAAGTGGATGGCGCCGCTTATCCAAAACCCAGCGTACCGGGGCGAGTGGGCGCCACGCAAGATCCCCAACCCGGACTACTTTGAAGAGGCACACCCAGCACGGCTCGATCCGATCGGCGCGCTCGCTGTGGAAGTGTGGACGATGAACGAAGGCATCACGTTTGATAACTTTTGGCTTGGAAACGACTTCACCAAGGCCGAAGAGTTTGCGAATCTGACTTTTGCTCCAAAGCAAAAGTTGGAGCTTGAAGAGCAAGAGAAAAAGCGCATCCAGGACAAGAATGAAATGGAGGAACGACGTGCCAAGGAAGCTAGCTACTTGTACCAGTTGCAGGACGCAGCCTCGAGCTTGTTGGCGTACGCCAACGAGAACCCTCTCAAGGGTTTTGGCGCGATGTTTGTGATTGCGATTTTCTCGCTCTTGCTTGGTTTCTTTGTGTGCTGCGGCAAATCGGACGAATTGGAAGACAATGGTGACGATGAGGCAGAGCCAACTGCTGCGGCTGCTGGTGCCACGAGCGACAAGAAGGCTAAGGATAGCGCTACCGAAAGCGAAGACGATGGCAAGCAAAAGCTGCGACAGCGCAAGAAGGCGCCAGTCGTCAAGGACGACTAGACGCAAGAGGAAAAACGAATATGATGCCTGTTGTTTTTTCTTTAGTATTTTTTTTTTCTTGTGAGTTTTCGTGAAGGAGCGCTCGCCGCTGAGGTACTACTATAGTACACGGTAGCTTAGCGGTCTTTTTTACCGTTGGCGCGTTTGCCATTCCTTTGGCACATAAACCGGCGCCTTGGATTTCGCAAGCGGAGTCTTGTTTAGGATCAAATCGGCTGCTTTTTCCGCGATCATGATCACCGGTGCATTGAGATTGCCACTGACGATGTTTGGCATGATCGACGCGTCGACCACGCGCAAGTTGTCGAGGCCATGGACGCGAGTCGACGGGTCCACGACTGTGTTGCTGCCCGTGCCCATGCGGTTGGTGCACGACGGGTGGTACGCGCTTTCCGTATTCGCACGCACCCACGCGTCGATTTCGTCGTCGGTTTGCACGTCTCTGGCGGGCGAGATGGGCTCGCCGCGGAACTCGTCCAGCACGCGTTGCTCCAAGATCTCGCGCGTGAGCCGCACGCCGTTGCGGACGTCGACGATGTCTTGCTCCGTGCTCAAATAGTTTGGCTCAATCACCGGGTGGTCGCGTGGGTCAGCACTGCGCAGCTTGAGAAAGCCACGGCTGGTCGCACGCATCGGCGAGCAGTGCGTTTGGAAAGCATGCGTGGCACCCGGTGTGAGCTGACCTGTCAGCGCGCCTGGTAGAAAATGGTACTGCAAATCAGGGTGGCGCTTGCCCGGTGCCGTGCGAATGAAGCCACCGGATTCCAAATGTGCCGACGCGCCCAGCCCCGTGCGGAAGAAGAGCCACTCGAGCGCGATGCGCACCATGTTGTGAGGATATTTCCTGCACACAACACAAGCCAACCAAATAAATGTTAGTTTTCACAGCAGTAGTGCTTGAATAGGGCAAGCTCACGTACCAAGTCGCGTTATGCAGTGTGATGGGCTTGGTGCACTCGTATTGGACGTAGAGGTCAAGATGGTCTTCAAGGTTTTGTCCGACGGCGGGCAAGTGGTGCACGACAGGGACGCCGATTTCCTTCAAGTGGCTCTCATCGCCTACGCCTGAGAGAAGCAACAATTGCGGCGAATTGATCGCGCCACCTGAGAGGATCACTTCCTTTTCTGCGTAGTAGATCTCTTGTGTTTTCTGCTTCTGTTTGTTGTTTTCCGTGGCGATGCCGACCGCTTTCTTGCCTTCAAACACCACTTTGTTGACAAATGTGTCGGTCACAACTGTGAGGTTCTTGCGCGCCATCGCTGGCCGCAAATACGCGGTCGCGGCACTCCAGCGGAGCCCTTTGTGGATCGTCATATCCATCCAACCAAAGCCTTCCTGCTGGTAGCCATTCATATCGTCAGTGAACGGGTACCCGGCTTGGACGCCAGCGTCGATGAACTTTTGGAATAAGATCTGGCTCTTCTTTTGCGACTCGCGCGTCACGTGCAGTGGGCCATCGCTTCCACGGTACTCGTCAGCTCCGAGCTGGTGGGTTTGCGCCTTGCGGAAGTACGGCAGGCAGTCGGCGTAGCTCCAGCCACTCGCGCCACTGGCCTCCCAGTCGTCGTAGTCGTACGCGTGGCCGCGGATGTACACCATCGCATTGAGCGACGACGAGCCGCCGAGCACGCGGCCGCGGGGCCACGGCAGGCGGCGGCCGTTCAGATGCTTTTGCGGCTCCGTGTAGTAGCACCAGTTGTACTTGTCGTCGCCGAGGTTGAACGTCAACGCGGCCGGCATGTGGATCTTCCACGAGTCCCACTTGTTGACGTCGCTCGGACCGGCTTCGACCAGCAGCACGCGGTTTGCTGGGTTTTCGCTGAGTCGGTTGGCCAACACACAGCCAGCGGAACCGCCGCCGACGATGACATAGTCAAAGGTGCGGTCTGCCGTCGTGGTCGTGGTCGTGGTCGACAGAGCGCGGCCGAGCCGCTTGCCAGTGGAAAGACGCAAGGTGCCGCGGAAGGCCTGTGGGCATCGTAGCGCGATAGCGATCGTCATGGGAGAGGAGTCCTGTCACGGGTGGCGCAGATTTCGAAATGAATGGGTCGTGGGAACTTCTTCGTGAGCTGTCGGAAACCATTTGCGGATGTTGAAGACTCTCGAAATACGAAAAACGGCTGTTCACCCGACTCTGTTTTATTTTTTGTCAAGGTTGTGGGTGAAATTGAATGTTTAGGAGGCAAAATTATACTTGAAATTAGTATGGCATATGGAAACGTAGACTGTGTTTTTTAATCAAATCCAGATCTAGAATCAGATATTCAGAGTTTGATTGGTCTTCTGAGGATCTGAGAAAAGCGAAACTGCGACGTGACGTTCACCAAGCAGATCTCTGCGTACGTCAGCAGAAGTACACCTCTGCAGCATGCAAGCGACTGCTACATCCGCAGATGGTGTCCACGATGAGCTGCTGCCGGTGCACAAACGCCGCACCGGGCGCTTGTCAAGTCTACATGAGTTCCAGCAGCGTGCGCTTTCCTACCAAGACGACAATAAGACGTCGCCGCCTCCGCCTCGAAATCTTCAGGACCTCTTCTTGGAGATCGCGACGCCGCATTCCAAAGCCCACAGCCAAGATGCGTCAGAATGTACGGATGGGCGCGCTGGTATGCGCCACCACGTCGTCTCTAGGCGATCCTCTGGTTCGCTCTTTGGGAACCGGCGACGCACAAGCAAGACTCCAGGGAAATTCTACCGCCACCAAGCCAAAGTGCTCGCGTTTCTTGTGCTCTTGGGCGTCATTGGCGGTCCGCTCAACTATTCCATCCGCTTGTACGGCATTTCTCTTGTACTCTATTCTACTTATCATTATTATGCTGACTTGTAAAGTGTTTTCTTGTGCTGATGTGATACTGGCTCAACACAGGGCGTTCACCGAGATCGGATCGCTGCATCGGTACCTGATCAGTCTCACGTCGTCATCTCTGCTTCAGTCTGTGCTATGGGCGACCCACACAGTCAGCTTCACGCTGCTCGCTCTCTTGTGCACACGGCTCGCGCCCGACGCCGCGGGGTCCGGAATTTCGCAAATGAAATCCATTCTCACGGGCATCGATGCGCGCATGTATCTCCCTGGCTACTTTGACCCACGCACTTTGCTGGCCAAGATCGGTGGGCTGATTTGTGCTGTCGGCGCCGGTTTGGTCGTCGGCACGGAAGGCGCGTTCGTCCACATCATGTCCATTGTGACCCACTTGTTGCTTCGCTCGCGAGTGTTTGCACCGTTCAGCGAGCGGCAAAATGCGCGCGTCCAACTTCTCGCGGCCGCTTGTGCCGTGGGCGTCTCGTCCACGTTTTCGTCGCCCATCGGCGGCGTGCTCTTTTCCATGGAAGTCACCTCGACGTACTACCTCATCTCCAACTACACCAAGGCATTCATCAGCTCCGTGACGGGCTCACTGATGCTTCAGCTGACGCTCGTGCTCGCAGACAGTTCCTCTCGAGAACGAGGGGGCTCGATCTTCAAGGCGGCGCTGCCTGAAAATCCGTATCAAATGTGGGAGCTGCCGCTGTTTGGGCTCATGGGCGCCTGTGTGGGCTTGATCGCCCACTGGATGATCGTTCTGTTGCGGTTGCTCGCGGAGCGGCGCAAGAAATTGCGCTCCAGCCACAACAAATGGAAGAAGCGGTTTGTCACGTGGGCCGACCCGATGCTGACCGCGCTCGTGGTCGCGACCGTGACGTTTTGGCCTGGGGAATTTGCTCGTGCCACGTCTATCGATGACTTGCTTGTGCTTTTCACAAACAAGGACTTGCCGCCCATGTGGCTCACCATCTCCAAGTATTACTCACTGAGTGTTCTGTGTGCGATCTACACGGTCTTGCTGCCGCTCTGCATCACGCTTCAAGTGCCCACGGGCGTGTGGCTTCCGACTTTCGTTGCTGGCGCTGCCTTTGGCCGCCTCTTTGGGGAAGCAGTGGGCAGCTGGAGCGTGTTCAGCGCCATCATCCCAGGTGCCTACGCGCTCGCAGGCGCGGCCGCTTTTGCGGGTGCGGCCACTCGAACCGTGTCGGCGGCGGTCATCACGCTCGAAATCACAGGCTCGATGCCGATGATGCTGCCGATCTTTTGCGCGGTGCTCGCGTCGATCGGCGTGTCCAATTTGCTGCCAGAGCAGTCGGTGTACGATACGTTGCTGGTCGTGAGTGGGCTTCCGTATTTGCCACTGGTCGATTTTGACCACACGCTCGTCGCTGCCGATGTGGTCGAGCCGCTCATGGTCTTTGTCACCAAGCGCACGACCGTCGCCAAGCTTCTTCTTGCGGTGCAGCGCATGCCCGACCAAGATGTGCCCGTCGTGAATGATGAGTACGACATGCGGCTGCTCGGACTCGTCAGTGGCGCTAGCATAAAAGATCTGATCCGCCACTTCTACGAGACCAACGAAATCCCCGATGTCAACATCGACTTGGGCGAGGCCATGACCACCAACACGCCGCCGACGTCGTGGACGAGCCTGGCGACCAAACTCAAGGCCGGGCCTCGCCCCGGCGGCTTCTACGCGCAGAACTCGTACAACCACGCGTACTTGGCACTGTGCACGACGGTGCAGCAACCGCCACCGGACGGCCACGGCGCGATGGGTGACCTTCCGTTCCTAATGAACGACGAACGCATGCTCTCCTTGATGAGTGAAGGCTGGTCCGAAAGCAAGAAAAACAAACTGGAAATGCCGGTGAAACTGAGCTATGGCAATTTCTGTGTGCTCAAGCCGACCGCGCTCACTGTGTCCAGTGCGACGCCGCTGGATGATCTCCACATGATCTTCACTATGATGCGCTGTGACCACTGCTACGTCTGTGACCAAGGCGCGCTCATGGGCGTGGTCGTCACGCAGACATTGCTGCGCGCTGGAGCACTCACAAAGACAAAGTGACAAAGGTGCGTCTTTTAGAATTTAAATTGGTCTTGCCTTAAATCAAAATGGCGTAGAAGGGCTAGGCTTACTTATAGAACCGTAACTGGATGGCATCGCCGAAATGTAAGATACACTGGTGACGCTGCGTGGGACAACATACGGATGCTTGTCTCAAAAGACGACGATGTGATGGACTTTTTGTTGATCGCGACAAGGATGTCGCCCACGGAAATGACCCGCGCCGCGACGGACGGGCTCTCGGTGCCGTCTTCCAGGTCAATCAGCCCGCCGACCACCATATCTCCTTCTGCGAAGCCAGCAAAATGAAAAGAGTGTTAGCATTCTGGCAAACTAGTATCTGGGAGTCAGTTCAGTGGGAAACCAAACGACGTACTGTGCATCCGCAGGGACATGCCGAGCCCCTCGCGGCGCTTGGGCAGTGCGACGTCGTACACGTAGTCGGTCTGCAGAGGCACCAGCAGCTCGTTCATAATCGCAGCGACAAAGTCGCCACGCAACGATGGGTGGGTCACTGTCGTGCCCAGCGCGATCGACGCGGCGACCGACTCGGAAATAAAGTGCCCATAGAGAATCAGCAGTTCCATGATTTCTTGGGGCAATGTGAGCGTGCCGCTGCAGCGAGGACACTTGCGATCCATGATGCGGCGGTACGACAGATCGTAGTTACTCACACGAGCCACGATCATACAGGCTTCGCAGACAGCCAAAAGCTGCGTGGCGCGGTCCGAGCCGCCACTGCTGGGCTGCTGCTTGATCATGGCGCCACCTCCCATTGGGGCGTAACCTCCTTGCATCAGGGGCTGCTGTTGCTGGTGCTGCGACATGACAGGCATGCCATACCCCATTGGGGTGCTATTCATGTGAGTCGACTGTCCTGTCGCAGCATGTGGGTCGTACACGCCCGCATTTGAAGCGTCATTCGTCGCCACTCGTCGCGTCTCCATCCCGGTTTGCTGCTTGCCGGAATGGCGGAAGACAAAAAAACAAAGTTCACTTTCGACTGGCCGGAGTACAGTCTCCTTCCAAGTAAGTTCACCTTACAGTGAATTGCAATTCAATTTTGAGTTGCATGAGTATCAATTCAAAAGCTTTGGCGCGCCAAATTGGCGCCAATTCTGATTTCCCCATTTTCGCAAAATGGCAATGGCAGCGGCATCGGCACGCGGCCCCACTGGTGGCGACAGCGGAGGCAATGGTGCGAACCGACGCATGGTGGGCGCAACAGAGGATGACGAAGCAGTCGAAGTGCGGCATGCCGTGAGCGACGATGAGCTGGACGATTTTGCCGTTTCGTCCGACGACGACAACACGATCGCCAAGGATGCGGCGCTGGATGGCGCGATGATGAATGAGCTGCTGCTCGTGTGTTCCAACTTGGGCATGTTGCGCGTGCAGCACGAAGGAGACGAGGCGCCTGTGCTGATGCGTGGCGAGGACTGTGAGCAGTGGATCCACGATCTCCAGCGCGCGATCCGCCGCGACCACGCCAAGCACAAACTCGTGGTCAAGCAGCTGGGCAAGTGGAAGATCCTGCAGAAGAAACTGCTTCCGCTGTTGGTGAACCACCAGCACGACTGGTCGCTCGTGTTCTCGATCCTCAAAGTGCTCGTGATGCTCACGATGAAGCCGCCACGGGACTCGACCAACATTGCGCAGCAGCTCAAGTACTTGCGCGACTACAAGCACGCGTTCTTGCGCGAAGGCGTGGTGCCAATCATCATGACCATCCTCGTGGAGCCACTCGCCAAGAAAGGCTCGGCGCGGTCCGCTCAGGACTACCTGAACATGGAACTCGTGCTCACACTGGTACGCAATTTGTTGGCGATTCCAAATGAAGATGCGCGCTTTGTCACGTCAAGTACGTCGCATCTGAGCCACTTGCAACAAGATCTGATTCGCACGCTCCAGGAAGAAAACGTGTACGAAATGCTGCTGCTTTTTGCACAAGATATTGATTCCTCGGAAAACCGCGAGTGGAATTTGCTGGTGATGGAGATGCTGGACTTGACACTGGGTTGCTCCACTCCAAAGGCGCTTGCGGCGTTTCTCAAGCAGCCCACAGTGTCAACGGCGGCGTCATTGTCGTCATCATCCACACAGACAGCAGCCACGACAGCTACTACTACCACTGCAGCACCAACTTCTGCCGCCTCGTCGAGTCTCGTCCACGCGCTCCATTCCGAGAAAAAGCTGTCGCAGCAGCCACGCAGCGGCGCGAGGCCGGCGTCCCACCGCCACTCCAATTTTGGCGGCATGATGACGCTTGTCGGTCCCACGGGTCGCACGTCCGTGTTGACCAGTTTCTCCAAACTTGGCGACGAGCAAGTGCCGCAAGCCGCCAAGAAACCCACGCAGCGCAAGCGCGGCGGCGGACGAGGCTCGTCTCAGCCGCCGATCACGCAAACCATGGACGTGATTGAAATTTTTGCACCCAAACAGTCGGTAGACGAGTCAGACCGCGTCACCATGGCCGTGCTGGTGGAATTATGTGACACGATCATCGCCAAGTCGTATTTCCAGCTCACCAACTCGCTCAAGGGCGAGTTTCGTCGCGGCAGCAGCAAGCTCGTGTCGACTGATCGCTTGCAGTACTTCCACTTGGTGTGGTTCATCACCACGTACCACCGGCTCAAGATGCAAGCGCTCAAGTCCCAGCACCGCCACGCAGTCAAGGCCGTCGAGAAGCAAAAACAGGCGTTGCTGGAAGCGCTGGATTTTGAGACTGCGCCACCAGCGGACCCAGTCAAGCCAGAGCTGGACGAGAAGGCCGTGCTGTCGACGCTCGATATGTTTTCGTTCAACTTTGTGCTCCAATCCATTGAAACGTACGCGACGGGCAAGAATTACCACGGCATGACGGTCTCTGTGAAGCTGCTGGCCGAGATGATGACGTATTTGTCCGAGTTGTCGGCCAGCGACGACGTGCGGTTCCAGCGGATCGCCGATTCGCTGCAGCACAAGATTTTCTACGAACGCGACTTTTTGGACCGCTTGCCCGTGCTGCTGAAGACGTGGACGCCGGGTTTGTTTTCCATGGAGTATGTCGTGGACGTCGTGACGCTGACCCATATCGTGTTCAAGATCTTGGACGCGCAAGGAACCATCAAGGTCTTGTCACGGCGCAAGGCACAGTTAGAGGCCAAGCGCAAGCAGCAACAGAGCAAAAAGACCAAGAAAAAGAATGATGGTGACGACGGCGATGATGAGGGCGCTGACGACAACTCGGATCCGGACGAAGAAGAAGACGAAGTCGAGCGGCGCGCGCAGTTGCTGCTGGAAATGCAGCGCAAAGAAGCCGATTTCGACGTGCGGCGGTATTTCCAAAGCATTTTGTCGTTCGAGACCATCAAAATGTACTGCCACGTGCTCAAACAGTACCGCACCAACAGCGCCAAGGTGAACCACTACGTGCACTCGTTTTTCTACCGCGCCAAGCATTTCCGCCTCCAAACGGACCAAGAATGGACCATGCAGCCCATGCTGTACAATATCCACGTGCTCACGCTTTTCCACAAGATGCTGCAAGACACGCAGCTGGCCAAACAACACGATTTCCGTGGGTTTTTGGATTTTATCCGTGGTGTCGTGCGTGATTTTTTCACGCTGGCCGACAAAAACCGGTTGTTGTTTGTGGAAGTTTTGCTGCGGCAACCGTACGCGGCCAAGACGTGTCAGCTCTTGCAGCGCAACTACGAGCCGCTGGACGTGATGGCCAAGTCGCGGTCCGAGGCCGTCGCGCTTGGGCGGCAAGAGAAACTGGACCGCATCAGCGAAGCGCGGCGCCAGAAACGAGCGCTGGATGCGGAAGAGCTGGATGGAGAAGAAGAGTTTACGTTTGCACTGAACACGTCCGACTTCCAAGGCTCGTCGCTTGCGGCGGCGTCCAAGACGACAGAAGACGGAGACGACGGAGAAGCCGAGTTTGATGGCCAGTCGGCCGTCGCTGTCTCTCTTTCCGCAGCCAAAACGGCTCGACCAAAGCGCAACGCCTCGTCCAAGGCGGCCGTAGAGCGAGCCAAGAACTGGACCAAGGTCGAAGACCGGTTCTTGAAGAAAGTGTTCCAGCAGTACCGCCACTTGCCGTCCGTGTACGAAGTGATTTCGTACGAAGATATGTTCCAAGACCGCGACCGCACGCCCGAACAGATCGAACGGCGTGTGAAATACTTGAAACTTCATCGCTCGACCCACGATTCCTCTGATAGTGAAGAAGGCGACAAAGGAGCCGAGAGCGAAGAGAAGGATCAAGATCATGGAGGTGGCGAGGAGGAGGAAGACGAGGACGATGACGAATTGGGGTCACGATCGATCGGAAAAGAGTGGAGCAGCGAGCCACGACTTCCGAAGGGGCTAGAGACCGACGACGAAGACGAAGGCGGAGCGAGCAAGAGCAGAATGAGACGGCGGCGGCGGCTGGTGCGGCGTGGAGCTGGCGAAGACAACGACGACGACGGTGACGATAGTGACACGAATTTGTTGTTCCGGGCTCCACCTTCCACCATCACAGTCACTGGCGACAGGGATGACGCTATGGGCGATACGCTCGTGTTCCCCGACAGCGCCCCTGCGTCGAGTACCAGTGCGTTGCTGCTGCTGCCACCGACCGCGTCTGTTGACGCCGCGCATGGCGATGAGGAAGAGATGGACACGTCGACGGCCGAGGATACCCAGCCCATCGTCGACGACATGGATATTCCCACGAACGATCGCAAGAGACGGCGCAGCGTCGATGACGACGACGACGTCGGTGGCTCGGGCGCCGCTCACTCACCAGCCAAGATCTCACGGTCCAATCAAATGGAACTGAGCCACCATGACGCCGCCACTGCAATGGCTGTGGAGATGGAGGAGACGCAGATCATGAGCGATGGTGAGCATGATGAACATGATGCACAAGGACAAACCCAAGTGGATCAAGAAGAAGTCGAAGAAGCAGAACTGTAAAACAAAAAATTCAAAAATTTGGTCGGTCGCTTGTGGTTTGGTTTAAACTACACTATTTTCTTGCATTTTTAGATTAGACGGTCGTCTCCACGTCGTCGTCGTCAGCCCCCGAGAGGTTGTCGTGTTGGTCCATGGCCGCCACATCAATGCGGTGGGCACTCACGATTTCCGAAAAGCACTGCGTGCGGAACAACGCCTGGTAGAAAAGTGCGTCTTCGGCGGCGATACGCGATGCCAAGAACTGGGTCTCATCAAAGATCACCACCGACTCTTTCGTATCACCGACGACGAGACAGGCCTCGGTGTGGCCTTCCACGAGGCTCGACAAGAGCTCAAAGCACACAACCCGGATCCGCTCTTCATCGTTCTTCAGCTTCCACAACGCGGCGTCGTCGTCATCGTCATCGTCACCGTCACCGTCACCACCGTCGTTGCGATAGCTCATACCGTCATTGCGAGTCGCATTGCTACGTCGTGGCAGACGATCCGCATGCTTTGTTTGAGGGGAGAGGAACTTGTCCAGTCGACGCTTGGCTGTCTCAAACACCTTTGGCAAGAAGAGCCGATTGGTCGCAGACGAGCTACTTGCCGGGGCTGGCTCCTGGAGTCCGAGTCGCCGCCAAGCGACCGTGTGGCGGTTGTCCATAAACTCGAAGACGTCTCGGTCCATATCGGCCACGCCATAGAAGCCCGACGTCGGCAAGTCGCTGCGATCTGCGTACGAGCTGTGCAAGCCCACGAGAATGGGCGTCGGGCATTGCAAATATGACAGCAATGGCTTGGGCAACACCGGCGCGTAAACGTGGCACCAGGAGAACGGACGAAGCAGGCACCGCACGGCTTCCGCGCACGTCGTCAGCAGTGAATACTGGCTCGACACAAACACGATCGAGCATTCCAAGAGCGCACACGCGAGGATTTGCAGCGCCATGGCCGTGCCGAACTGGTCAAAGAGCGGCTGTACCGACACGTCGACTCGCGTGTCGAGCAGCGATTTCCGCAGCGACAGATGCGTCGTGCCGCTCTCGGTGCGCGTGCAACGTCGCAGCGATTCATCGGGGATTTGGCTCACGAGTTCCATCGACTGCATGCGCACGTCGTGTTCAAAAAGCAGAGCCAAGTACGTTGGGTCGAATAGGCCATCGCGAGGGAGCTCGTGGTCCAAGTGGCTCATCACGTGGGTCTCTAGCATACGACGAAGCGTGCGCACGAGCGGGAACCGAGAGAGGACGCAGATGCCTTTGGCCACATAGAGTTGCTGCTGGTCGAGTCCGCTCGCCCCCACTGCTTCGTAAGTGAGGTACACGCAGCCGTACAAGAACCCGTCGCGGCCGCTTTGCTGGTACGGGAAAATGAGGTCGTGTGGCGGCGGGCTATGTGTTGGAAGCTGGATCGTGAGCCGTCCATCTGGGACGAGAAACGCCTTGATGCGTTTAGCGATCTCGTCAAACGATTCTGCGGCATCCCGCGCTGTCGTTTGGGTCACTGTTACCTTTGGTGTTTCTGAGACGTGTGGATTCGCGACAGGCATGAGCATCAGCGTCGCCTTGGGCTCTGCTGAGGTGCCGTGTTGCTCGACGAATGTCGCAAACGTGAGAACGGAATCCAATGCCAGCGGCTGTTGTTGGCGTGGCTGGTGGTCCGCGCCGATTTCGTGGGTCGGCAACAATGTCGTGGCAGGCGCATCGTAGTGCGGGCGATAATGGACTTGTAATCCGTCCGGTAACTTGGTCAGGCGAATGATACTCTCAAGATTCAGGACCATCTTGGAAAAGTCGATCGCGTCGTCTGCGCCGCCGCTATCCGATCCGGTCTCCGACTCGACTTCGCTGTCACTGTTGCTATTGCTGCCACTGCTACTGCTGTCATCACTGCCGCTTGGCAATTCAGTTGGGATGGAGCCATCCATTGGGATCGTCACCGAGTGATGCCGATCGATTCGAATCTCATCGCTCTTGTTGGCGGCAGCATTTGTCGGTGCTTCTGCGTCGTCATCTTCGTCTTGTTCCTCACGAGGCGGCTCAGCATACTCTAGCGAAGAAAACGTCCTTGACAAAAGCTTCGGTGGCGAATCCTCTTTGCGGTCGCCTTTATTCAAGTGGATTTGGCAGTCTTTTAATGCGACTTTGTACAAATTGCTTTTCATGAAGCGGTTAAACCACGACGAGCGCAGCATCACAAAGATTTCCTGCTGCGCGCGATGGAATAATGCTTTGGCGATTGGCTGTGGTGGATGTTGCTTGTCGTCCATCTTGCGCAAGTCGATCGCTGCTTGCAAATCGTGTTTGGTCGCGACCGTGATGGCCTGCGAGTCGTTTTGGGCCTTTTTGAGCAACCCGCGAGCTAATTTCCAGAATAAATCGTAGCTTTCCGACTCTAAAAGTGGCTTGAGCACGTATTCCACGTGGAGCCAAAAGTACAGTTCAAAGTGCTGGCGACTTTGCATCAAGAAGAGCAAAAAGTAGTGGGCCGCACGAGGCTGCTGGAGGATCCGCTCCATGGGCACGGACTCGGTGTCGTTCTCCGTGTCGATCAACATTTGCAAATACTCGGGGCTCTTGAGAAACAGCGGCATTTCCTCCCTCGTGAGCCGCATGTACGCTAGCTTCTGGATCGGGAAGAACCCGTCCAGCACTTTGTCGCTGTCGCTGATGCTCTCGTGGACCAGTTCTTCCAGCTCGCGCGTGAGTTCCAGCGTCGTGGAGATCTCAAACTCGGACCCGTGGTCAATGTACTTATTCCAAATCTTGAGCGCCTGCTCTTTGTATTTTTCTTCGGCGACAAGCTGGAGCTGTTCGATCTCGAGCAGGAAGAGCAGCACTTGGTGGTAGTTGGTGCGCGTCGCCGTGGGCGGCGCTTCTTCGTCGTCGGTCGAGAGCCAACGCAGCAAATATGGCAGCTTTTTTGGGTCTTTGACGATCTCCTTGAGCGTGAACGGCACGTGGCCTTGTAACCGCTGAAAAGATTCGGACGACAAGCCCAGCAGCTGCCTCTGCTTCTCCTCTGCTGTCGCAGCCAGCGACTGGCGCCCGCGGTTCCACTGCAAGCGGTTGGGGCGAAACAACTTGCGCAGGCGAGAGCTCACAGGGAAAAGTTCGGTGTGCGCACTGCTGGGCGTGGCTGGCTTCTCGTTGGCTGCCGCAGCGGAAGCCGCCGCCAGGCGACCAGTCGTCGTCGTAGCGGAGGAAGGGATGGCCAGCGCGAGCGACGCCTTCTTGGTGCGCGCGGCGACACGACTAGAGAAGTTGTTGACAGGAAGCGAATTCGACCGAGAGACTCCCTGCACTGGCGCTGAGGGAGAAGTTGTTGGGATCGGACTCTTGGTCTTGCCATGGCCGGAACTCTTCTTCTTGGTCGCCGACGAGCCTGGCGGCCGCTGCTGCTGAGACCGCGGGGGCGTTGTCCGCTCTTGGCCTGTCGTTTGCTGCTGTTGTTGTTGCTGCTGCTGTGGGGCTCCTTCGTCGCCGAACAGCCACGCGTCCAGACTCATGGTCGAGATGCCGCGCATCTTGCTCTCCGTGTCCGCGTGTTTCCGTTTCCACTTTCACTCCAACCTGAGTTGGGCGAAGTGCAGATACGAACACGGTGATAACGCTGAAGGGTTCGTAACGAAGTGGTCCGCTGACGTTGTGGGCCAGCAACAACAACAACAAAAGCGAACGAGAAAATGGCCGATCGACAGCAAGTGTTGCGCCTCTATCGACGCATCTTGACGCTCCATCGACGCAAGCTGGAGCCTCGCATGCGCGTGCTCGGAGACGCCTACGTCAGGTACGAATGAACTGCAGCATCAGTGGTCTTGGTATCGAACAGTACTCATGTTTACATACACTGATCAGGGATGAATTCCAAAAGCACAAAGACGCGGCTCCAAAGTTTGTCACGCTTTTCATGAGTGAGTGGGGCCAGTACATATCCATGCTGTCGCGCAAGGATGATCAGGTACGCGGTCTAAGCCCAAATGCATGCAACCGCTGTCATCATTCGACTCGTATGATGCCAGAGACGCTTACTATCAGTTTCTGTGTGCCCAAATACCCTGCCATTTTGCATCCTATCGTCAGTTTGGTCGTGATCTGTTGGAGTCGGAGAAGTCACTCTTCAATAGCGAGCAGAAGGAGAAACTTCAGTCACTCAGAGACGCCGCCAAGTCGGTCGGCGAGTCCATGACTTGAGGTTGTGCGTCCACTATTTCCATTTTTGTCATGTCAATAAAGTACTGACATAACGATGATCAAATATTAATTTATTGCGTTCATTCAATGTACCGGTATTAATTTATCTATTGTATTTTTTAAAAAATATTGCGCGTTTCATTCAATATTTCCGTCCAGGGATCAAACAAGGGGAATTTGCAAAATACGGCCGTTTTTTTAACTTATTTGCAAAATGGTGCCGTCTTTTACCCTTCAATTGGACAGACAGAGCCTGCAATACCGAATAGCCTTTTCATACCGTATACATAACGCACCCAATGAACAACTTGTACCCTGTATATAAAGGGCAGCCTGTACGAGTGTCTTGCGATTCGTCCTGGGCTCTTGCCAAAGCCAACGAAATGGAGGAAATGTATACGGTATGGTTTGTATACACGGTGTGGTAGGTACGCACGGTATGGTTTGTCTATGGGGTACGCCAGATTTACAGGGTACGGTGAGCGATTTGACGAGTTTCCACTTGTTTCCAAATGGGGGTAACAATGGCACCGTTTTGCAAATAAATTAAAAAAAACGGCCGTATTTTGCAAATTCCCCATCAAACAATCGCGCGAGCCCAATCGCCCGCCAATCGCGCCCCTGTGATAAAGGGTCAAAATTATGAAATAGCAGAGGTTTCCAGGGATATATCCAGAGAATCTGGAGCAGGAACCTCTGAACCAGCATGAAATTTCCGAACCTCAGCTGTGTGATATCCAGAAATCTCCTTTTTAGCCAATGAAACGCAATGAAACGATTTGCTGGCGATTCTTCAATCGCGCCGATCTGGTAAATTTGGACGGAATTCACAATACTAAAATACAAGTCAAATGTCGCCCGATGTCAATTGTCGCATCAAATTCTGACCAATCAAATAGCTGTACCTTGAAACCCATGTTAATTGTCGCAGGCGAAAAAATATGGGCAGGATGCCATTGCCAAAATGGTGGGACGGAAGAACTACAAAGGTCAACCACTCCAGCCGACGAATTACGAAAAAGACCGAACCGACTTTACCACAAAGCTCGCTATTCAACGGCATCTCGACACTCATACCATGGAAGACACTGTCGCGTTCTTTTATGGTTCGTTGAAAAGAAAGAACCGCAGCAAGAGACGCAACATTGAGCGTTGGAAGCACATGAGAGCCCAAATCGAGCGCATGGCGTCCAAGTAGGTAACGGGATCGCTGCACTGCAAGCGGGCACGCGACACCGCCACGACTCTGAACGCAGCACAAGAAGAGGAACTCGTTGCGTGGATTAACGAATTGCGCAAAGACGGGATCCCTGTTTCTGCAATGATGCTGCGTTTGCGAGCCCAACACATTGCACAAGACGCCAGCATTGACGGCTTCCAAGGTTCATGGATGTGGCGACGAGCGTTTTTGCGTGAAACAAATTGTCCATCCAAGAGAGAACTCGTCAAGGGCAGGTCAGTGGGGGAGACGCTGCTGCGACCATGACGAGCTTCAGTCCGCGTGTTATGCAGCGAATACAGCTCAACGGCGTCACCAAGCTCTAAAATGCGGACCGAACGGCCATTTTTGTTGAGTATGTGCCTTCCAAAACGATTTCCGCGCGGGGGGTCAAGATGGTGTGGGTGCGAGGCGCAGGCAAAAAAAAGGAGTGGCTGACAGCGATACCGCATGCTGATTCTGATGGGGAAAAGGCGTCGCCTTTTGTCGTCCTCAAGGCCCCGCGGTCCAAGGTAGATGCTCGTGCGGAACAGAACGACAGGCTTCGACACGGGTTTGGAACAAGAGCATGGAAGACGGTCATCAGTGCTACCAACTCCACCAGCTTACAAGTGTCTGTGGACCCCAATGGGTGGTGGGATGAGACGCTTTCGTTGGCCTTCTTATCTCACCATTTTGGCCACCGGACGCACACGCCGGTCATGCTTCTTTGGGACGATATGGGCGCCAGGCATTTCTTACTTTCCCTTCACACCAAATCCGCTAGCGACATTGAATCTGTGGAGCGTTTAACGTGGGCTACCTGCCACTCACTGGAGTTGAGACTAAAGCTGTGGGGAAAAAATGGTTACCGAAAGGCACCTAGGTGTGCTCGTCTCGGACCAACCAGGTAGTACTCAACGGGAGCTGATGCGCGCGTGTCCAGGCGCGTCCATGACCGGTACGTCAAGCCGCTTCTAGAAAACCCACCTACCCGCGTGAGACTGGTGCAAGCGTGGGTCCCCGTCAAGACGTGGGCACCCCAACGATGCACCTACAAGAAAGCAATTTTCGCCACCACACGCAAAAGGGCGACGGTGTTCTTGCTGCGCGTCTTGACTTGAGCTTGAGGGGGAGTTCTAAGATGGATTCAACAGTAATGGACCCGATCGTTCTTAACCGTTAACTGATGTGGCTGTTAACACAACGAAATTCAATATCCAGAATTCTGGAAGTAAGAACACATTTCCCAGGGTGACCGTTCACAGAGCGATGTGACGCACCAGGGCCAACGTCTGTCCGAGTCCGCATGCCACTGTGTCTCCTTCGTGTTTTGCCTTCCGTCACTGGGCCAGTTGTACTAGCTGCCTGTTGCTTTTCACTGCTGCTCTCTGCTACCAATTGTTGCTGTTGCCCGTTGGCCGGTGACTCGTATTCTCTGCTGCTGAAAGGACCGTGCCGGTAGCCAATCCAACCGACGCCAACACAACCAGAAGTCTTGCGGTCTCCGATGGATTGGGTAGAAAATATGTTCCGTTGAAGAGATCATACATGGTTTCTTTGATGGAGTGACAACTGTATGCCATCATTCTCCGACAAATGTTGCGAAGAGAGCGTCCAACGCAGGTGTGGGAGCTGTTGACACGCAAGAATTCTGCGATTCGGATTCGAGTATGTTTCTGCTCACCACGAATGGAGTGATGGCGATGATTCTATTGCAGTTAGGTTCAACGACGAGGCCAAAGAGTGTCGTGAAGAAAGCAATGAGACGAAAGAGTGCGACGACGAGAAGAATGAGTGTCACCTCAACCCCCAAATGTCATCCGGTGGGCATTCCAATTTAGCAGCTCCGTGGATGGCTGCTATTTCGTGCTCGAACGGTATACAGTCAGTGCCTATTTTGGAAATACGCGAATCTTCCCTTGCGGAGAACTTACGGCATATTATATACGGCATACTTTGGAAATACGCGAATCGTCCTATACCGCATACAACCGGAGCAGCTGAAATATCACGTTTGTTCGCAGACTATGCAAAAGCAACAACAACAACCGCGAGTACTGCAGACGCTTCTCGTGTGCGTGACACTCGGACTGTCCGTTCAAAGTTGTCATTAACGTGGAGTGGCCGTCAACGATGACGATCAAGGCCGGCTGCTTTCGGCATGGGGAGACAGAGCTGACACCGTTTGGATACATTTTTCACGACGACGAACTTGAGAGGTTGGTTGTTACCAAAGCGTTTGAGTCAATAGCAATGCTGTGTGAAATCGTTCGAAAGCTTACGGCAAACAAGGAAATTGATATTGAGACGATTTGGAACAATACAACGCGTTTTGGACCACACTGGTTCGCGGTCTCTTAATCAGGTGGAGTGCATTGACTGCAGAGCTCGAACTCATTGAGGACGGCGGTCGGGGCTATCACAATTCGCAGTTCTTGTATGATCGGTGGTTGAACTCATGTCTGCACGGCAAGATCGTCACTTGTTCGCAAACGCATGGGCATCTGTGCGTCTACAGCAATATATAAGTCAGTACAGTAGTTTTACAACGGACCGGTGTCCAGTCTGACCTACCGAACGATTGACGATGTGCTCGATTGCGTCTGCTTCCGTTGCTGTTGTGCTCTTCGGCACCATGTTGGTCCCACCATCGTGCACTCTGCAGCGAATTGCTTTCGACATGACTGTTTGTGCTCCGCCCGCGCCAACTTGTACGCGCGATCGCTGACACAATTCATCAACCTTAGAAGATCCGTGTCATGTCCATTTTACCTCGATGCGGTTGTTGGCATCGTTCCTCAGGAGGTGGACGCCATTTTGCCGGTGGAAGATAGCACGCACGTCTCCCAATTCAGTTGTCAAAGTACTTGGAAATGGATCACCTTTTTCTTTCTTGGTACCAGAGACGAGTTCTTTGATCTACAATACAATACCGAATGAGAATACCGAATACGCAAACCCGCAGCAAACGCAGGGATCCTCCACACATAGCGTTTTGGCAGAGCACTTGATAACATGATAATGACATAGCAGCAGTCGCAGCAATGCATCTGGGCGGTTGCCCTCTTCTCGTGGTCTTTGTCTGCAACGGATGCGCGGATTTGCGGCCAAGACGGGTTGTTTTCCTTGAATGAGACGACATCATCCTCCATGTTGCCCTGCGTCGTGGGTTGCAGCAATGTATGGCGAACGTATTGTTCCTTCGCACACAATGAAACCGATTGGAGACCGCTTAAAGTCTGAGAATGTCTGATTTCCGTTTGCACAACATGAGCACACCTTGTCGGCGACGTCTGGACAACGAGCTGAAGAGAACGAAGTGGTTTTGGTTTGTCGGGTGTCTACAATCCACCAGTACAACGTCCGAGAACGCATAGGACAGTCTTTTTAGGGAACACGACAGACTCGGCAACTTCGATTTCTTCTTGGGTGTGGATAGACGCTGCTTTGCAATCGGCATAACGATGATTGACCTGCCGTAGACACGCATGATCAAAGCTACGGCCGCCAACACCAGATAAAGCTAGAGCGGAAGTGGACGTCTGGTTCAAATTTGTGGAATGTTGCTATTTATATTTATCCACGCCGCTTATCATGAATGCGGCCGAGCCTTCATGGGTCATTAATAGCACCCGAGTTTTGGTTTCGTGAGGTGCGAAGACAACTTGAACATCCTCTACAATTCGGCGGATCAGCCAGCAGCTTTTATCTGTTCGTCGCTCTCCACAGACAATCAACAGAGCGGATTGACGCAGTTGCTGCGCAGCAACGCTTGCAGCACGGCGGTGGCCCTGCTTCATTTAGAGCGCAAGTGGCTGCCGTTGGTCTTCTGTCATACATGGTTGGTCGTTGGTAGGATATATGAACTGCCTGGGCAAGCGTCCTACTGGTTCCGTTTGTGCAGAGCAAGCAGATGGGCGTATGGTTTTCTTCACGGAGGTCTTCGCTTCCGCAGTGTCTTCGGCGGAATAGCTGAATCTGGAGTGCAAATTGTCCACCATGGAACCCTGTTCTTCATCGACTTGTACGTTTATTCTGGGAACCACGATTACCCATTCCGGTAGTGGTAACGCGTATTCGGATTCGCGGTCTTGACGTGCTAGATCCAGTACATACTCTCTCTCGACTACGCCGTCAATATGGTTGATCCACGGTGGAGCCCGTATTGTATGCTTCAATAATATGTCGTCATCTTTGTCCGGTAGATCGCTGAGCTTGCGGCAGGTTTTGTAAAGTAGTAGTTGCGCACAGCTGAGCTTGCGTCAGGTTTTGTAGAGTAGTTGCGCGTAGCAGTAATCTGGATCGCTTTCATCCGCTCCATATCGAGGGCATGGGTGCACTACGTTTGTGTACTTTTTTTATTCGTAATTATGATGTTAGATATTAATGTCTAAATTGATAAAAATAATAGTAAAACTTTAGGTCTTTTATGTAAACGTGGTCACGTAATCATTGCCATTTTATAAAACTTTCGGCTGTGGCGGTAACGGACGGGCCATATAAGATTACTTGATACCCTCTACTAGGATATGTGTTTGCGTTTCAATTGGATGACAATCATCCGCCCCATTTTGCTGACGCACCCTGCAGAACCGCCGATCATGACGCAACACGTCCACACCCTGCGCCAACGACTGCAGCTCTTGCTCGATAGCCTTTAAGAAGCGAGTCGAGTCGGGTTCAGCCCTGCTAGTATACGCCGCCGTGTGCTCAGCAGCGCCGCACGCATTCCGTATGAGCTTGATGTCCATGTCAGCTCGCCAAGTGGACAGCACGGCTGTGAACTCGTTGTCGCGTTTGTGATCGAATTTAATTTTAATCCTTCTGCGAAGTACCACCAGTTCGACGTCGGTTGATTCATGCAACGGTTGTGAAAACCACGTATGTGCGTGCAGGGGGGGGGGGGGGGGGGGGGG
>JAADWJ010000131.1:0-46473 GCA_023336165.1 Pythium monospermum
AATGGGGCGTGCCAATATGTGTGGTCCACACACTTTTGGCGAGCCCTTCACCAGCACTGTGTTGTGGTGGTTACTAGTTCAATCATAGCAATCATGTGTTGCTTCCAGGTGGAACGCAAAAAATCACAAAGGCTGGGCGCTGTCAGCGTGCACAACATCCACGTTGCGCGGAAAGCGCGTCGTCCATGTGCAGCCTGTACCGGTTACGAATGTGTACACAGTGTCCACGCAAAGTGTACGTCCCACTCGTACAGGCGCACATGAAGGTGCGTGCCGTCCTGGAAGATGCGTGATCTTGGTCAGAGAACACACCGGCGAAGGTCCAGGTCGTGCGAGTTGCGAATCTACAGTACTCTCGATCCTGGGCGAACGATCAGTTCGGTCGTGATTTCGTTGGCCACGAAATGCCCGAAATCGCGGAGAGGCTGGTCTTATACTACACGCGTGCGTGCTGCAGTGTCCATGCACGGAATAGAATACTGTACAGACTGCACAGTGCGTACCGGTAGTCACAGATCTGGGTGGACCACTGTGGGCCTCTCGATTGACGAGACCGTTGATCGATTCAATCTCGTCAATCGAGTGGTTCAGCATCACAACATGCCGGACAGTACCGGTAAGCATCGCACTGCAGTCTCCGTGACCGCTTGGAAGCGAGGTCAACAGTGACCACTCTTGAAAATATTTACCGTTGACTGCGCCTTATGTGGTGGCCGCACACCCATTTCGCTCGCGCATGTTCCACCGTCGATTGTCCCACATCATGCACAGCACTTGAAATGAATGGACATGCATGGTACTGTACTGCACAAGTGTGGCAACAAACAACCGTCATGATTGTGACTGAGAAAGTTTGCCAAATTGCGGCGAGTTGAATTGGACCAACGCCTTTTTCGAGCGTGACGACAGACGCACCAACAGTTGCAGGACGAGAGACTCACGTCCACTCAGATGTGCATTCTACGTCACGCACGAGCTGCTGGTACCACACATAATCTACACGTGTTTGTATTATCCATCAAGTGTACAGTAGGTGTGTGAACGGGACTGTCTAAGGAGCCCGCAACTCAGCAGCTCGCATCAAAAGAAGGTCCAGAAATTGTCCACGTACCCTCCCCATTGGCTCCGCAGCCGCAGGCGAGGATTAGGGTTTAAACATCTGCTCGGCTCCCAAATCGAGCTCCTGCTCGATTTGGCTGTCTAACTCGCTTGGCTCCGCAGGCCGAGGATTAGAGTAAACCCATAGGGTTCCAGGGTTTTGGGTTACAGGGGGACATCGTAAAAAACACTTGAAAATTGTAAAGAAGTTGAACTTTCTCTTGGATGCGGGCTGCTGAGTTGCGGGCTCCTTAGGCGCACCCTGTGTGTACGTGGTAAGTCTTTTACCATAAGAAAAAATAGAGAAAATATTATTCAAAATGGGGGGAAAACATTGTACGTCATAAACACATCCCTTCTCAAACAGATAGGGTTCATGCCAATCTGACTTGGCTCCGCAGGCCGAAGGCCGAGGATTAACGTTGACACCCACCTACTTTGACTCCGCAGGCCGAGGATTAAGGTTCATACCTAATCGACCAAATACCCTAGGGTTTGGCTGGTTCAGGCTGGACAACAGTCTAAGAAACCCTTCATCCTCTATATTTTAAACCTAACCCTGTCATAATATTGGCCGATGGCCCGGCTATGAGTTGCGATGGTAACACCCCATTGAGGGTAACTATCAAATGTTATAATGTTTTCTACCCGCTCTCTGTGTGAACAGTGCAACACCGGACTGGAATGTCCACACAGATCCAGCGCTGTCGCAAGAGATCCAGGCTGGATTCCAATAGGGGGTGTCAAACCTCTCACAGAACCAAAATTCTATATGCCAAAAATAGTTGCCTCTATATGTGCATATAGCCGGTTGTTATCATACGTCCCAAAGTGTGGTCACCCCTTTTTGAGAGTCGGATAATCTACTTGGAGGTTTAGGGTTTCCAAAAAATTGGTCAAGTTTTTACTGTCGCCTCCTATCCGATGCATATAACCCCTATCAGGTAGTACCTCCGGAGGTACCTGATAGAAACTGCTGATAAGTGCCAGTTATCAGATGCGTATAACAAATTTCATATACCTCTTATAACAAATTCTATCGGACGAAATTTCGACCTGTTTGACACCCCCTAATGATGCATCTGAGTCGTTTTCATCCTCCGATAGTACCGATACTGCACATACTTTACGCGACGACGAGAGGCGCGCCACCATCCATGTCCGGTCAATATGCCACGCGAAGGACCACGTCTTTGGCTCTCCGAGGCGACTGTTGACTGGGGCGCCCATGTCGCAAAGCGACGCGTGGCGTTGTTCATCTCCCTCCCTCCATCACAGAAAGATCAACGTACCGTACCCTGAACCTTCGCCGTCGGATCTTTCCATGGTCCCAGAGGCGGACACGAAGGATACATGTATCGCTGGCCACTGACACTTTCACGTGGCGAAGGCCACTGTGTTTGATCGTGTCCCTTTTTTTCGTGTGGCGACAACCCCTTGCGAATCTACAGGTGACATGATTCCCCGGCTTGTGGGTGAGTGCGTGAGCGAGATTCTCGATCCAGCCAGCAGCATTGGCCAGCCACGTCCTTCCCCACCACAAATCAACCAAGACATGATTCAAGAAGGTGGGTGCCGCTTCACAGTCAACATGGTTTCCCATGCAGTTGGGAGCTGTGTTGAAATTGTATACGGGTGGCCATCGGTGGCGGCAAACAACTCACTGGCAAAACCCCATGTTCAGGCGGCTGCACCCATGCATATCTCTGGAAGTGGTGGGTTGGAGCTGTTTGGAATTGCTGTTGACACAACCCATAACGAGTGAACTTATGAACCAGAAGGTCACGCAGCATGGTGGTGTGAACCCATTTTGTCAGTGGACTCGCAACCAAACATCAGGCCAAGATGCGGCATCAAATAGTGACCATCACTCTTTGACTCAGGAGCGAGACGGGACATTTTTACCCCTAACCACAGTTACACACATCGTCCTGTCACTGGAAGTGTCACTGGAGACGTCAACTGTTTGGTGATGGTGGTGGGACCTCATCGAAATACTGTACTGTCCAAGAGATACGAAATTATTCAAAAAATTTGCTCTGGTATTTCAACAAACAGATGCGTATTTGAGTTTTGTAGATTTCCCTTCTTGGTGAAATTGTGCCGAAGTTCTACATACAGTAGTGTACTTGCCGCGGACCCCACTATACCGCAAGGCATACAGTACTGTCAGCAACATGCTGTAAGGGCTCACTACAGTACATGCGTATGGTAGGTCTGGCGCGTTTTCAGCAGGAGCGCCACCTGTGAGCTTCCAATTGTGTGTCGGACTTGATATCATCCAGGGCACTGGAAACAATTTTTCCAGCCGAGTATTTGCCAGACGCAGTCCACACCAGATGAGAGACTGTATCCCTGTGTGCAGTTCTGGGAGCTCAAATGTTTCTTGCGTGGAAGACAACAAGCATCTGCCAGTCACACGAGGGATCAGTTGCCAAAGCAGAGGTTATAATAGTGCTGCTCATTGTGGTGATACGGTAGAGACTTCTTGTCAGGCTCCATCCCGACCTGCTTGACTGTTGAGGCGACTTTGGGAAGTGATCACAGCAAGATCACATGCCTGTGCCAGGACTGTTTGAGGTCCGTCCGTCACGCACATACGTCCGCATCTACCGTTTGTTTTCGACTCGACATGTCTGACCTGCGGACCACACAGCAGCTGGATACTGACAGAGCAACCCCGGTTCGGCTCGATCATCATAGGTAGATCTTTGGAAAATCACTGGCGTGTGGTCTTCGTTGCTGGCCTTCAGGTAAGGCCTACCACCATCTGCGCGTCCGCATAAGCCCCATCAAATGTCGATGCAACACTGCCGTTTCACATAACCACGGCCAGTATGATGGCCCACCGAGAGCTGGAATCCATGTGCAAACTAGATTTTGGAGATGCATTTAAAAAAAATGCAACGCGTCAAGGTCGCAAGCCATCGGCGATCTTTTTGTTCTCCCGGATCCGAGGATTCATCGGACTGCGATGGGTCTGTTCCGAACTGTTCCTGCAGAATGCAGCACGGCAGTTCAGCAAAACTGTTCTTCACCCCATTTTGCAAGCCATAAAGCTGACCACATGTGAGTCTAAAAATGTTCCAAATCATAGCCAAACCGTTGCCTGGCAATCTGGCCAGTAACAACTGAGCGAGGTTGTCTGTCACCGACAGATTGCAAAGGAAAATGTCAGGCAACGGAGAAAATTGCGACGGGTGGTCGCTGAAAACCTACCCCTGTCAAGATGAGTGAGCTCTTTCAGAAGACAACTCAACTTGTGGTTTGAGTGACGCTGACACGATCAGGGGCACAGTGCCACCGCCATTTGAAAATCTTGCCCAACAACGAGACTTTCGATCACGGATTAGGGTTCAGTGATTGTGTATGGCCTGTGCTTGCACTCAGTCCAGTTTTGCCTTCCTCAAGCGGAACAATGGCCACTCTCTGGCACGATTTTCCGCTTTCGCGGGGTAGGGTACCGGATTGACCGCCTCCCCAAACCAACAGTCATCGCAAAGCTCACACATCATTCCAACCGCCGCATGTAAGCAAACTCCTGTCGATCGCGGGGACATCGATCAGTGACGGATTTGCCGAGAGGAAGAAAGAAAGCGCCTGCGTTTTTGCTTTTCGTTCTCCCAGCCAAAAACAAACAACAGAGCAAAAAAACACACCAACAGAACCAAATTATCTTTCCAACACACCAACTTACCAACAAAATGCGTGGAGTCGTCGCATCAGTGACGTCTTGCATCGGAGGCAAAGATGAGCGATACGCCGTCAAGATCAAGCCTCAAGAAGACGAGCTGTATTTCGTGTACAAGACCATGAGCGAGTTCGAAGCTCTGTGGGTCAAAGTGGAAGCCATCGCAGAAGAGGCCAAGCTCAAGCAACAGCTTTTCGTGGACGACAGCGCAAGCCAAGATGTCAGTGTCTTCGCCAAGTGGCTCATGAGCTTTGTGGGCCATTTCGCGTTCCGTACGACGATTGAACAGCTTCGAGAACAGGACAAGGAAACCATCACGCCATTGAATATCTTACTCCAAGCGCTGGTGCGCCGCGTGTCTGCGTTGTACGTTGAGAGTACGATTCTGCGATGCGGTTGCTGTCAAGTGGGTCGCCAGTTGGCGTTGCTTGTGCGCACATTTCTCGAGTTTTCCGAGCGCGAGAAGCGAGCCACCAAGGTCATGGTCATGTTTGAATCGCCTCGCCAACGCAAGCGCCAACAGTCCGAGATCAACCCAGCCGATGATGACTCCCGGAAACGTGCGATGGTGATGCCCATGTTCCCTGTACGACCGGCACCGGAAGGCCCTTCTCTCAAAGCACGGAAGCTGAGTGTTGTCTCGTCGGAATCATTCTCTGGTCCGATGATCCGCAAGGTCGAGCTGGGCGCCCCAGCAGCCACTACGCTGACAGGGCGACGAAGGGTGTATGCCGAAGTGGACTTTTAGGCATCCCCATCCACAACCTACCTCACATAGAAAAGCATCTAACTTAGCGAGCCAGCGAGGCTTTAGTATTTATTTGGACCGCAATATGAACAAACAGAAGTTCATTCTCTTTTCCTTCTCATGTGTCTATTTGTTTTCATATCCCAATACAAGGCGTCCTGTACCGGTAGTGCAGCACTTGGGTGTCCAACGGACTCTACAGTAGTATTGCTCTGTGTTGGATGGCCATGTGTCATGCACGCACTGTCGTGCTCGTGCCGCCGATCATCCACCATCGTACCGATGCTGTACAGTACGTGCTCCATGGAGCGTGGTGACCAGCATGACCAGCCTGATGGATGATCGATGATAAGAAAGAGGTCAGGCCCATGCACTCTTTCCTCATCATGAGTGATGCCAGCAACCATCTGCTTCTCGAGCCATCACGGTGGCTTGATGGCATCAAAGATGCCGCAGAAATTCAAGGTGGCGCACACCATACTTTGGTCCAGTGTTTGACCAAAAAAATCCAGAGCTCCGGAACCTGGATGGATTTCCATGCAGCGCAGCGGAAGCGGAAATCAACGGCGGCGGAGTCGACGTGTTTCCACGTGTCGACATGATGGCCGACCGCCAGTTGCCACATTGAAAAAGTCGATGCGACGAATCTCACCGCCCGTGGACAGACAGTGGCATCGTCGTGACCTCCACGAGTCAGGAATTTTAGAGTGGGTGGTTTACCGATCATTTATTAATATAGTGTACAGTGTACACCGACCTGAGAATTTCTCAGAGGCTTGAGCCAAGTTGATGGTGAAGGGGAAGTGCCGGCAAACTGGAGAGAGAGATCCATTTCTGGATCGGGGTGGCACAAGAACGCCGCAACCATGAGATGAGCAACTGGACAAAAAAATGATCAGAAATGTGTCCAAAACGGCAAGAGTCAGTGCTCGCGGTATCAGATTTTTATGCCGCGATTTACTTGGGGAGTTGGTCATGCCCATGATCATGATAATCATCCTTTCCAAACAATTTGCCGCCAGATTTGATGTTGTACCCCCGTCGGATAACACGCGAACGCTGAGGTTCTCAGATGCACATGTGGTGCCTGACCTTGTCGTTGGTGGGATACCGTTTCAGGCGGATTGACGTGTCCATTTGGCAAGCCCACTGCTACAGTTGCTGCACAAGACTGTCCGGGACAGTCCACATACAGTGGCTCGAACAGTTCTGCCATCGCACACCCATCACAGGGGGCTGTGATTCACAGCATGTCTGCACATTCTGGTCGATCAGGCCCAACCAAAGATCTGGCACGGCTTGTCCACTATTCTTATGTTCAGGATTTTTCCTGTGCCATGTCCAGCACCCAGTATCCTGCACCTGCAGTGTGCTGCCACCCACATCCATCCAGAAGTCTCTGCATCATTGTGTCGACTTCAACCAGGTAAGGTACAGTGGACACTGTCTAAAATACCATCCATAATTTTTAATCACAGTCTAAACAAGAGATCCCGAGCGAAATGGTTTTTTTTTTTTTTTCCAAAGCATTTTTTTTTCAATCAGCTCTGTGCCATGCCACAGTGTGCCACACCCATGCCGGTACGGTAGCCGTATCCATCCTGCGTATCCTCAACTGAGATCCTTTTTTTTTTTTTTTTCTTGGGCGGCAAACCGGCATTTTTTTGGTGATGGCAAGATCTTTATTTCTCTTTAAAAAATGTGAATGGAACGCATTTGCGCAAACAACAAATGCGTTCCGAGCTCACACCAAGAAAAAAGAGCTGAAACGTTCTGAGAATATTGTATCTTCAACGTCTGCATCTCCTTGACCAATTTGAAGGTTGGATCCTCTTCGTTGTGATGCCCCCGTCCGACCGCTTCAACACACGACCGCCTTCTTCTCCTTGTTGGCACGTCGCAATGAATGCAAACTCACTGCGTCTAACCGTTTTCGCATTCATGCAGTCGTCGGCATCGATGTCTCCATACCACACTCGCACTGCTCGATAGCAGCATTTCTTTTTCTTTCTTCTTCATATCGCATCGACAGCTTTCGGATGCGTTTTCAACTCCGGCCACGTCTTCACTCTCCTCCGGTAGCAATCGTTCTTTGTCACCGTTCTCCTCGCTGTATTTCTCTCACACAAGACGTGTGTCGTGTCCTCACACAAAATCTTCCTCTCTCTTCCTTCTCCTCGTTCGTCTTCTCTTCTACTCCCTCCTCCTCTCCTTCTTCTCTCGTTTTCTTTCTCATCTTCTCTCTCTCTCTCGTTCTCTCTCTCGTTCTCTCTCTCGTTCTCTCTCTCGTTCTCTCTCTCTTCCTTGCTCGCTCGCTCTCACACATCCTCTCTCTTCCTTGCTCGCTCTCTCTCACACATCCTGCACGGTGACAGAGAGTGTCACTCTCACACACTCTTTCAGTCACATATTTCCGTCTCCCGATTTGTTTCTGTTTCTTTCCTTTTCTCGTTGTTTCTTCTCCGTCATCACGACCACCCCGTCCACATGGCTCCTCACACCTAGTGTATCCTCCTTCGGCTTTCTCCATATCATGCGAGCAGGCCGTGTCTTTGGTGGGCGTGGTTGATTCATCATCTACTTGCAGTACAAGTTACGGTCAATCACTGGTGGAATCGGACGAATCTCCGTGCCGAGTTCTTGCTCAATGCGGTACAAGTTGAAGCGATCTTCATACGTGATCATGTTGATCGCAAGACCCAAATGGCCAAAGCGACCTGATCGACCAATACGGTGGAGATACGTCTCAGAGTTTTTCGGGAAATCAAAATTGATCACCACGTTCACGGTTTGGATATCAATCCCGCGCGTAAACAAATCGGAACACACCAAGTGGCGGGTCGCACCATTGCGGAATTCATGGAAAACACGGTTCCGGTGCGCTTGGTTCATCTTGGCGTGGATGTAAAAGCACGAATAGCCCAATTCAGTGACTTTCTTGGCCAATAACTCGACACGGTTCACCGAGTTACAGAAAATGATCGACTGGTTGATATCCAATTTCGAAAAGAGCGTGTTCAGGCAGTGCACTTTTTGGCGTTCTTCCACAAAGGCGTAAAACTGGGAAATACCCTTGAGCGTGAGCTCATCCATGAGGTTGATTTCGTACGGGTTCTCGATAAACTTGTCCTTGAACGCCTTCACCGTGACGGGGAAAGTCGCCGAGAATAAACAAATCTGGCGTTTCTTGGCGGTATGGTTGAGCAATTGCTCCAAAAGTGGCTGAAATTCAGGCGAAAGCAATTTGTCGGCTTCGTCCATGATCACTGTCGTGCACTGGCTCAAATCGGCGACTCCTTTATTTGCGAGATCCATGACACGGCCTGGTGTGCCCACAAGGATATGGACCGCGTTGTAGAGACGCATGATATCGTCTTTCAAGCTTGTGCCGCCGGTCGTGACCATGCATTCAATGCCCATATGCTTGCCAATTTCTTTCACGATCGCTGAGGTTTGCAGCGCGAGTTCTCTTGTTGGCACCAGCATCAGCACTTGAATATGGTTCTTCGTCGTGTCGGTTTTCTCTAAGCACGGGATAATAAATGCCGCCGTCTTGCCCGTGCCGTTCTTGGCGCGTGCCATGACATTGCGGCCGGCCAAGATAATTGGGATGGCTTCTTCTTGGATGGGGGAGGGGCGTTCAAATCCTTTTTCAAAAATGCCCATGAGCAACTCGCGTTTCAAAAAATAATCTTCAAATTCGTTGCCTTTCACATTGGTCACATCTTCGGTTTGGTACCGGGTATCTTTCGTTGGTCGCTTGAGCGTCTTTTTCCAGTCGTCGCCTTCGTCGTACTGCGCTAACGCCTGTCCTGCTGCTTCACTCGCCATGATGATGCTGTTGCTGTTGGTTTTCTTCTTTGCTGTCGGTGTTTCTGTTTGAGAAAAAGTGGAGGGGGGAAAGAGCAAATTCACTGCAGACACACCAAAAGGAAACCCATAAGATACCGTCCAGATTGCGCCATGAATACGAATGCGCACACAACTGCAAGCAATATAGAACGGTCCAGTAGCATCTTCTCTATCGAATGAGCGACTCACATTTGCGCTGCGTGGTCTGTCGTGGGCGTGAAGGAGGCTTGAACGGAGGTGCTGGTTTGCACGGCTTTTTCCGGTCGTCGGGTTGGTGGCTTTGGCTCGCGAGTTTTTCTGCGGCAACGAAACAAAAGGGGGAGAGTGTCTGTCCCAACAAAAAACACCAACAAAGCCAAGTGTAGAGTTGGTGGATCGATACAAACATCAAGTCAAACGGAGATTCCACCAATCATCGACCACCGTCACGAAAAATAATAACAACCACAACCTCAACGTGTTGTGATTTTGCAACGTATGTCTCTGCGTTTGTATTGAGCGTTGCAAAAAACGGAATTCGTTGGATCGGACTCGAATAGAAGCCCGTATGAATGGCGAACAACGAGAATGAAACATGGGAAAAATGAAAATGACTGTCACAAGCCATCGCGGCTGCAACCATCTTGTACAGCACTTGGTTCAACGCCGTTTGTCAGCAACATAGATAGATAGAGAACACATGCACGTAATGACATCAATTGTATTCACTGTTCACTCTTATATTTCTGTTTCACATAATGCGGGGTTGCTAGCTGGTCATCAAAAGATCTGGGGGTGCGTGCGGATGAAAAAGGTATGGGGGACGCTGTTCTGTTGTATCCATTTTGCGCGCAGCAAGCAGCCTGCTCGCCTCATGAACCTTCAAAGCTTCTTAACGCTGCATGGCAGCACTCGAGGAAGACGATCGTCGACGCTCAAAGACCTTGGGCGCCGCCACAATCTCAGCTTCTCCCGTTCGACGCGAGCCAAAACCTCGTGTGCCATCAGGTCCCAATGCCTGGCGGTACAACGGGTTGCTCGCACCGCCATTGCTTGCCGATGGAGATACACCACCACTGCCCATGAAGGAACCACCTGATGGAGGCGATGCGCTCAACCGAGGAGACGAGAGCGTGAGCTTTGGGCGTGTACCACTGGAAGTCGCGCGTCCACGGAACGCGACAGGCTGCGCAGGAGCTGGTGCTCCGACAGTCGCCGACCGGTTGCGGCCTTCCCATCGCGACCCAGAGGTGCCTGCAAAGTAGTCTTTTTGGCCACTGGCCGCTGGACTGGTCGAGTCCGTACCCGACGTGTTGGGTACGACAGGTGGGCGAAACTCGAGCTTGACTTTACTCGCGTACTTGCGCGCACTTTTCTTGTTCTTGCCGACCGTGAACGACACGTAGTCACCGGCACGGATATCCATCGAGCCGTCTTCATCCGGGATGAGACGGAAAGAAATACACGCCTGGTCGAGGCGTGTGGGCGTGATCAAGCCACCGGCACCACGGATCGAGTACACCGTGCCTGTGCTGACTTTGCCTTCCTTCAAATCTTCCAGGCCTTCGCCGACAGCATCCACATGGACGGGCCGCGTGACCGCCGAAGTCGACTTGGCACGACGGCGGTCGCCGACTTCGACCGGAAACATTTTCTGCTTGAGTTTTTCCGAGTTGGTGCCGTCAAAAAGAACGACTTGCATGCCTGTGCGCCAGTTGTACGCATCCGAAAGCGTCAACACGGCGTGTTTGGCCATCTCTTCATCAACAAATTCAATGATCGCGTACGTTTCACCCGCGATGATCGGTGGCTTCAAGACGGCATTTCGACCGGTGGTCGAGTTCTTTTTGAGCAAACGCAAGTACGTGATCTCGCCACACTGGGAAAAGTTTTCACGTAGCGACGCGACCGACGCGTCCTCTGGTAAGTTGTAGGCAATCGCCGTACGCGCCAATTTGCCGTGGTACGACTGATCTGGCGGCAACGGGTCTTTGCGGCAGACCATGGTCTGATCTTCACTCATGACCAACTTGGTTGAAAGTTCCAGCGATTTGCAAATCTGGTCCAAATCGGTCGTGAGCTTCTTCACGCGGCCAAACGATGCCAATAGATCCAACTTGACTGTGATAACGACACATACACACAAACAATGATTAGATTATTCCCAGCGGCAAAGTGTTGTAATATAAGAAGTCAATGGGTTCGCACCGTATCCTTCGGCGTTCATGTTTTTCAACAAAAACAAATCGCCCAAGAGATTTTCATCACAAAAGTAAAACTCGAGTTGGTCACAAATCGTTCTCAAAAAAGTCGCTGGCAACAACGCGCTCGACTTGTCGGTGCCGTCGGCTGGTTCATTTTCTGGTTCGGTGACTTGAAGCGACTGAAGCTCACTGATCGGTGCCGAGGTCAAGTGGGAGCCAATCGATCCAATGCGGGTCTCGGTCTCATTTGGCGTCATGATGTTCAACGATGGAGGAAGCGGAGGTGTCGTCACGCTGTGGTTGTTGCTTGAGGAGGAGGACGACGCAGAAATCGGTTCGTCGTGGTAGTTCCACGTGGTGCCAATCGCCGTCGGTGGGATCGGCGCGGAACGGGAGCGGTTCCGGCCAAACGAATAGTATTGTGACGCAAGTTGCGCCATGACATCAATGTCATTGCTCATCGTCGCTCCGTGCGATGTCGAGGAGGATGGAAACTCCGACCCAAATGTAGTCGAGGTAGAGGTCGTGGTGGTCGAGGAGGAGGAAGAAGCTGATGATGAAGAAGACGACGACAGCAGTGTCGAATGAAGCGAAGGGGCCAAGCGGAACTCGATCTTATCTTCAGCTGCTGCGCTTTTGCCAGCTGGCGGACGGCTGCTGCCGACACCTCCGAACCGGTCAGATGGCATGGACGTCGACATGGGCTTGTGAACGTTGGGAGGAGAATCCAGCTCTGCCACTGGCTGGCTGGCTGGCTGTCGGGTATACGCGAAGCGAGAGAGAGAGGGATTGCACACACCCACTACTCGCGCGTTCCAGATCAAGAGACGACGATGACGGAGGAATGGAAGAAGGCACCTTTCAATCTATCAAACCTGTGTGGTGGACATAAATACAGTAAGAAATCGAGAGAACGCCACTTGTCATCAAAGCAGATGATCTCTTGGCGGACCAACCTTCGAAGCTCTTGTTCCCAACAAAAAGCCCAAACCCACAAAAACAGATGGCCACGAAGACGTCGAGGATCGTTCAACCAACGAAAAAACCCCAACAAAACCCAACAAAAACCAACAACAAACGCTGATGTTGCAGTTGGTTCTTTTCTCTTTGTTGTTGTCAACCCACCCAACGCTTGGATGTTGGCGAGCGAGAAAATCACACACAACACTCTGTCGCAGATGCAACGAGTGTGTGATTTCTACTCTTCTTTCTGTGCGGATGCAAGAGACTTCGTCGATCAATCTTTTGGAAATGCAAGGTCGTTGCTAAAATTATCCAGCCACTCACTTCTTGGCACACGGGATGTCGATGCGCGAGAATGCACGGCAAACTCAGTCTCTGTTTGTGTGAAATACGGTGCTGCACCCGGCCGAGATCTTTGCTTTTTCTCTTTGGTATCTTGGTTGTCGTTGCGCTTGCGCTTCGACAAGGAGGGTATGATGATACGCGAGCAAGGCGTTGTGTGGCCTCTCGCCTTCGCTTCTCGGGTTCCTTTTTTCCTTCTTGCAGTCGACCTGCAAAGGGGAGAGTGACCCAGGTGCCACAGAGTTCGTGTTGGCGCTGTTGGCGTTGGGGAAAGCTCCAATCCCGCACTTGAGTGACAGATAAAAGTGGGCAGAATTTTCTGAGGACAACAGCTTCAACAAACCATCCATATAACCTTATCCCCCACGATAAAACCTCGCATGCGAACTGTGGGAAAGGGAACCAAATGTTTTAAACACGGGTGGACGGCTCGCAAAATAGTTTGAAACACATTCGACCAACCTCACAGTCAATTCGGCACCTTGAAGTGGATCATGATGACAATGGTGGCAACTTGGTCGACGCGGGCGCTCTTCCTTTGCTGGACGGCGTGTGGTCGGTGGGTGCGCTACTACTGCTGCTATTTCCTATACTAGGGGCTCCGTTTGCTGAGCCCTTTGCCGCGTTTTGCTGCTGCTGCATGGAACAACATTACGTTTGTTTCAGTCCTATGACCAACACCGACAAGTATGAGTGCAATGCCCAACGTCTCACATGTTCCTTGTAGCTGGATAAAATATAGTCCAGATCCAAAATGCGCGAGCCAATGACCTTGAGCAGACTTTGCATAAACTGGCCAATGTCCATATCCTGTTCGCGAAGCACGGGAAGCTTGTCCCCGAGACTCAAGCGACACCGGTTGTACAGATTTGTCACGGTCATGATGATTTGGCCGGACTCGCGACTGCGGTCATTGGAAATGCGATCGCTTCTCTGACGGTCTAGGTCAAGTTTCAGTGCTTCCGTGCGCAAGCCTTCAAGGTGTTGTTGATATCTATGGAAGAGCCCGGAATCACTCACTCCATAAGGTGGGACAAGCGACAAGAAGTATAATCAGTATGGACTCATACGCACCCGTGAATACTACTATTCTGGACCAGGACAACATTTTGCGTCTCCACTTTGAGCTGTCGAATTTTTTGTCGTAGTTGATCGGTCTGTGGTTTGATACAAAAAATGAATAGGGTTTCATTGGAACAACCATCTCATAGAGAAACGTAGAGTGCCAAAAGAGACGTACATCCACTTCAGCAGCGCGCACTTGAAGCCGAAGGTCTTTGTTTGTATCGACAAGTGTCGAATACCGGTTTAAAATATCCCCAATCTCTTCGTATTCGCCGTCGGATGCATCCACCGTTCCTTCCAGATACATTCGATACTTTAGCAGTTGATCTGGAATATGGGGGAGCACATGAAGGAGTTAGTACAAATAGTACGGCCGACACTGTGTACAACAACAACAAAAGTGACCTCTTTTTTTTTCGAGCGCGTCTCGTTCCTTCAGGTCTTTTTCCAGTTGCAGCACGAGCTGCTTCTTGCGCTGATCGTTTGCCTCGGTGAGCCTGTGTTCGGACTTGGCCTTGAGCTCCGCGCGCGTTCGCTTGGAGTCATTTTCTTTGATAAATTTTTCAAACCGCGCGACTTGTTCTTTCATTTCTTGTTGCTTGCGCTCCAGCTCGCGCTGCCGCGACTCGCAGGCTTCGATCCGTTGGGTGTATTCTTCTTTCATAAAGTCGAGCGCGTCGTCAATCTCACGCATTTCCTTCCGCTTCTTGAGCAACAGCGTAGACTGCGCCATCTGTGAGACACCCGACACCACAGGGATCATGCCGTGCATGTCACACGCGGGTAATTTCGCATTTCGGATCCGTGTCTCCGTGAGGAACACGCCACCACAACCGCCGCTACTGCCACTACCGCCACCTTTCTCGAAGGCATTGTTGCCGCCATTTTGGTCACCCATTTTCAGTTGCTCGGCTCGCCTGCCAAGTAGAATAGAGCGCCCGCGATTGATTGCCAAGGGGTACCAAGTTGGTACCAACGATTTTGTTTCGGACACGCTATTATTACGCCGCCGTGTTTTAATATCAGGAAGGGAGAGCTGACTTTGATCAATCGATCACCCTTTTCTGCTTACCATAACATGTTGTAGCGAAGTCTACCAGTCTGCATGCCTTTTCATCATTCACACATGCGCTTGTTGCGCTTGCCAGTGGCGCTGCAAACCATTCCCATCATGTCATCCATCAACATCTCCTTCATCAAAAGTTGGCTTCAACTTGGGTACTAAATACGGCACATGATTGGCTAAAACCAAACTATATTATGATTGGCTGAAATATTGTCCGAAGAGGTTGGTTGGTTTGCACCAATGCGTCAAGCACCAGCCATCATCGCTTCAGGGGCAACCTGCAATAAAGCACCACAGCACTCGCGATACCATGGAGTTTGAACCGTCGAGCGTCATCTGGAAGAGCCGCGGCAGCGATGCCGTCGTCGGCACGTCCGTGGTGAACAGCAAAGAAGGCACCAAGCTCGTGCTGGTCACGACCCAAAGCGAGGTGGTCGAGTATTGCACGCAAACGCGCAAGTGTGTGAACCACTGGACATTCCGTCCAGGCAGCAGCGCCGCGCTTCGTCTTCCAGCGGTGCGCAACCCGATTTCTCAAACGTATTTCGGCCTCCGCGCGGCGAAAAAGGCGCAGCCAAAGAGCCATGGGTCGTCCACTCCTGGAGAAACGCTGGTCTCGTGGAAGCAGTCAGACCTGGATGTGAGCAAGTGGAAGAAAGTGACGCTCACAGGCAAACCCGCCGTGTATGGGCTCTTTGTGCATCCGCAATTGTCACAAGAAGTGCTTGTCGTGTACGAGAACGGCCGCTTTGGAAGCTTCGACGATGCGCTCACCCAAGGCTTGGATACTACCGGTCGTGGCGAGTCGTCAAGTGACGAAAGCGGCGCCAAGGTCGTGTGGGCGTCGTTGGCGTCCAACTCGCGCAACCCGGTCAAAGGCGCTCTTTTGTTGTCCATGCTCATGCAATCCACAAGCGATGCGGCCCAGTACGAGCTGGTGGTCTCGCGGATCGTGCCCAACAAGGAGCGTCGCGATGCACGCATCGCGGCGACGCCACTTGCGCGCCATCAACTGCCACCAGCAGCCTGCAAGACCACAAGCGTCGTTTCGTGTGCGTTCCACGCCGAAACGCTTTCGTACTCGATCATTTTGTCCACGGGTGAGTGGCAAATGGTGTATTTCCGCCATGACGCGCTCAGCAGCACACTTGAATACGCCTCAACCAAAAAAATCACCATTTTGGGCGACAACGACCACTTGGACAATGCCACCACGCCTGTCCACAAGAAACGGAAATTGTCCAATGCCGGTGTCGCATCCCACCAGTTTGTTGCAAGTGGTGTCGGCCCGTTCAGCTACCTGGTCGTGGCCTGCTCCGCGGCGCCACAGAAGCTCATCGGCTGGGATTCCAAATTTGGCGTCCAAGTTGCTTCCACCGAAGTTTCGACCACAAAAGACAGTGCTAGTAACAACAACAGCAGCAGCGTGCCGTTGCCTTTGACGACTACGACTAGTACGATTGGCCAGATCCGCAGTTTGGTCAGCTCGTTGAACGGAGAGACCGTCGTGGCCGCGTACGACCAGGCCGTTTTTTTGCTCAACGTCAAGAACAAACACTCTACGTTGGCGAGTGTGCTTGGTGTATACTCTGGCGCGACCACCAGCGAGTCGGTCACCACAACCTCCACGGAAGCCCCGCCACTTCCGAACAGCTCCATCAACTGGGCCGATGTCGCCAACAACAAGATCCCACTGAGCGACTGGCAACAAACGATCTGTGGAGACGATGCCACGGAACAACAGCTCATCGCTGAACTCATTGATCCATCGGTGACCAAGGTGACCCAGGCATCTTTCCAGAAAAAGTTTGACGCGGCGGTGCAAAAGCTTGGTGGTGCTGAATCGCTTTCGTACCGGTTTGTCATGGCAGTCACACGCCATTGCATTGATGCCGCCGATACAAAAGTGGCGTTCTGGGCGCCACTGAAGCAATTGATCCAGACAAAAAGACTCTCGTCGCGTGCGCTTCCAGCGTTGCTTCCGGTGCTCATGAAACACAACCAGTTTGAACTGCTGGAACTTGCACTGGTCCATTTGTCGGATATTGACGAACGTTCGATCGTGCGGTTGTTGCGGTTTTTCATTCGTAAAAGCGGCGACAAGTTGCTTCGCCAGTATGTGGAAAGCAGTAGCAGTAACAACAAGAAGACCACGCCCAATGGAAAGCGCAAGAACTCCAACGCTTCCTCCGAGCCAACAGCGGTCGCAACGCCAAGTTCCGAGCGCTTTTTGATCGCGTTGCTTGGTTTGCCGACCAACAATGTGTTTTTGCACCATGCGATCCGTGAATTGCAGCTTGCCGATGTGCTTTTTTTGCTGGCGATTTGTATGAAATACTTTTACGCCCATGCCGAACAAAATGAGATTGATACCGCGCCATCAAAGGGCGCTTCCGTGCCGTCATCAACCCAGTTTTGTGGCTGGATTTGTGCATTGATCGACGGCCACGTCGCGCAGCTGGTGCTCACGGCCGCCAAGGATACCAAGACGGCAAAGGCGCTGGAGCAGTTGGATACGCTTGTGCAACAGCAACTGGTGTCTTGTGACCGCTTTGAAGGGGTGCATAACGTGCTGGGCAACTTTTTGTCGGGTGTGAAATTGCCGCGCGCGCATGGCATTCCTGATTATTCTATCGAAGAACTTGTCATTTAAAAAAAAGAAAAAACTCCTACAGAAAGCATTTTTTTCCCTGACGTAAACGGTCATGGACCATAAACCAAGTACATATTTTTTTTGTGGATGTTTTTGTTTGTGCATGTGCCATTGTCATGGAGAGGTTCATATCATTGTGTCTTCCCATGCATTGTCGAATTTCGCTTGCTGGATGGATGTGTATACGTGTTGCTCTGGATCGACGGCGCCGCCTTCCGGTGGAGTATTGAATGGCCGTCGCAAACTACCACTATTAATATCGCTGATGATGCATTTGTGTGAGTATCGCTGATGAAAATGGGAACCAGGGTATTGCGAATACCAATCTAAAACAAAATCAGCAAAATGGTTTTTTTTTTTTTTTTTATGATGGACACTACAGTATGATCATGATCTCTTTCATGAAATACTTACTGATCTACAGTACAAGCACAAATAGAAAAACAGCGCGAGCATTGCCTAATACTTGAGCAAATTCTTGACCGAGCCATTGATCCACGTTTGAATTTGCGCGTTGCTGATCGACGCCGTCTTAAAATCAAAATCGGATCCGCCGATCTCCAAGATCATGATCGTGCCATCGCCCGAGTCATCAATGATCGTGAGGTACGTCGTCTCTTCGTTTGTCGGGCGCGTGGCAAAGTTGTCGCCACCGGCTGGCACTGATCCATCGTAAAAGTAGTAGTGGGTCGTGACCTTGTCGCGTTTGTCGTTTGTTTCAATGACTTCGGCGATATCCAGCTCCCCACAGCCACCGGTGGCGCCCATGCCACGGCAGTTGCAGCCGTACTGGTTGGAGCGAAGCACTTGCGCATTGAGCATCCAGATCGCTGGCTGGTTGGGCGCCGCACCCGTAGGCATCTTGACTTTTGTAGCAAACAGTTTCTTGCCGCCGTTCCAGCCGTGGTACCCGTTGTCATCGTAGTAGCCTTTGCAGGCTGGGCCATCAGCATTGGCCGAACACTTGGTGCTGGTCATGATGTTGACTTCGGCGCCCGTTTGGATCCCTGGCCCGGCGCCAATTTGGCTTGGGTTGCTTGCTTCGGATAAGATTCCACTGAACTGTTCCGCGGACGCTGCCTTGGACAACCCATCGCGTGTGGAAAGCCCCTGAGGGCTCTTGACACCCGTCACGTAGTCGATGTTTTTGTTGTTCAAGAACACCATGTTGGTGGCCTCTTCACCCTGGCTGAAGGAGGACACTTTTTGCCAGTCGCCACCTTTCGAGCCATCGAAAACGGCGATATCGTAGATCTCCATGGGCCCACGGAACACCATGGACACCTCTTCGCTCATGGGACCCACGGGGCTGTTGACACTCACTGGCGTCTTCACACAGCCTTGAGTGTTGGTCACCATATTGTACGTGCCGGGCAAATTGCCAGCGAGTTTGCCACTGTACTTGAAGCTGGACTTGATGGTCGCACCTGGGAAAGACGACGCGCTGCCGTTGCCGCTGGAAGCCGCAGGGGACGGGGTCGCGGACGGCTTATTTGTCGAGCTCACCACGCCACTTTCGTACCCGACATCTTGCCCAAACGGGTTGGACGTTGACGGCGTGGACGACGATGGTGTTGGTGTCTGTTGTGTTGTGGACGGAGCCACCGTTGGAGCCACGATGGGCGCCGCCGCTTGTCCGCTTGGGCAGAACACGACTTCCATTGGCGTCGCCTCGGGGCAACTGCGGGTCTTGGAGTCGTCCGATGGGTACAAGTACGCATCCTCACACTCGGCATGTTCACAAGTGATCGTGCGGCAGACGCCTTTGCCATCGCCATTTTGAGGCGCCATGGACATGGGCACATTGAACCCAGATTTGTTGGTGATTTGCTTGCAATGCGCATAGCTCTTGCAGTTTCCTGGTCCTGGTGGGATCACACTGATATCGTACCAGACTCGACCACCAGCCACCGCGATTTCAGCCACTATTATCCAACAAGGGAATACAGATAGAGAGACGAAGTGAGCAACCTGGCTCATAAGGATGGCTATACTATTGTGTGTGGAAGGATGCACGTACGTGTTGCTTGGTCGTTCGCGCCATGGCGAAACATGCCCGAGAAGCCGCTTCCAAGCTCTCGCGTGGTGGATCCACCGACGGCGATAGTGTCCGTGCGCTTGTTGTCGTACAGGTTGATCGCGTACGAGCAATGGTTCACAAAGGTGAACGTAGTGGCAGTCGCGCTCGTGGCAAGCACAGTGGCCGCCACGGCCGACGCCATCACCATGGTCTTCTTGGTTGTCGTAGCTCCTCGCATATTGACGATGTTGGAAAAGATTGTTCTGTAGTTGAATAGAGCAAATTCACTTCTGGGGAAATCTCTGGACAAGAAGAGACATCGTCGTCGTCCGGGACTTTGTTGTCCCCTGGCAAGAGGGGGAGGAGGTCATGGCATCGTGATCTCATGGCAGCGCAAGGCGCAACGCAGTGGGTGCCACTGGGTCCCAGTCTGTGGTGCAGTCTGTGTTGGTGGATGCAGCCAGCGTCACTGGCACGCTCGTTTACCATCTGGATCTCAAGACGCACGCAAGACTGGGGGAGCGCCAGATGCGGTACAGTTCATGCCATGGTGAAGACCAGTCAGCGCCTTGCTGGATCCGAGCGAGTGTACACCATTGGGCGTCGGTGGCGCCGTGCGGCGAAGTTTATGACCTTTCCGGGTGTCATGTGGCCTGAACTGAAGTCCAACCCGCTGACCTGAATCTCAGGACGGATATTCATTTAGAAAGGGTCGATATTCTGCGTTTTAGCCACAATGAAGCAAATCAAATGCAATTCGTAATGCCAGTGTATGTTCTGTGAGAGGCTTTTTCCACAAGTGTGACAAAACTTTGTGGGTTGTGACGGACCAGCTGGTCAACCCATGGAATGATATTGTGGAAAAGATCACAGAAATTGCTCACGATGTGCTCCGCCGCACTTTGGGGCAAAAGTTTGCCACAGATCATCCATCTCGTCTGTTGTATGGAGGTCGGAAGCATATGCACAGCACGTGTGTTCATGCCTGGTTGTTGGTTGTCTCACTGAGCGCCACCATGCGTGTGACTGTGTTGTTGGTGGCGGCTGACGACAAAATTTTTGGTGTTTTGTGTTGGTGGCAATTGGGTTTGGAAATCCGAAATGGTCAGTTGTCATTGGACAAAATCAGCTGTCCAAAATTCATCATAGGTACTGTTACTACCCGTTTGAGTGACTTAATGTACCATTGCTATGGTACATTTGCTTCCACCATCAACAAACACCAACACAAACACCAACAAACAACACCAGAGAGGAAACGTTGCAGTTGAAATCCCCTGCCCCGCTTCAGGATAATGGAGATTCTTGCACCGGAGAAGCGCCGCGCTGTGCGCATGATCCGCGAGGAGCTGTGCTGTATGCTATGGTAATGCCTCTGCCTTCCTCTTCCCTGCGCTCTCTTTTTTTGGACAGGCTTGATAGACTGACGTGGTTTGTGGGTTGTTGTGTTTTCTTGTATTCTAATAGCAGTCGCGTCTTTGACGATCCGCATTGTCTCGACTGTAAACACAATTTCTGTCGCGATTGTATCTTTCTCCATTTGAGGAAAAGCGACAGTTCATGTCCCAAATGTAAGCTTCCCATGCGACCCAGTGAGATCACTCGCAACCAGTTTTTGCAAAGCATTTTGTCGGCCTGGAAGGCCATGGAACATGCGCTTGCGCCACTGGAAGATCCAGATAGTGCTGCGGTTTTGGACAGACAAGAACAACGCGAACAAGACGAGCGCGAAGACAAAGAGCGACGAGAAAAGCAGCAACAGACTGCAGTTAGCCGTGGACCGGTGGCCAGTTCTAAGTGGAATATTGACACGGCCGCGATCAAACAGGAAGCCGAGGCAGCGACCCAACGCGCCAACACCGCGGCGTTTGGCGCTTCGTTGGCACAGCGAGCGGCCATGAAGAACGCAGCGCTGGCCGCAGAAACCGACGCCCAGAGCCAGATCACCACCAAGATAACGAGTGCTACCAGTGGGTCAGATCATCATCGTCCTAACGGCCACGGTGCTGCCACTATGGACTCCCAGCGAAGCTTGATGGATTCCAGTGAGACCCAAATGAATGGTGGATACAGCCAGCTCCAGTCGCCACCGGCGCGCATGCTCAAGCGATCAAATACTAGCCCGTCGACATCGTTTCGATCGCCACGAGAAGCGTCGTCGTCTTCTTCATCACTGTCGTCTCCCTTTGGGATGATGGCGACTCAAGATGTCGAAGGATACATGCAAAAAATTCAAGCGCAAAACCATTTTTTGGACGAATGGGCCAAGAAATCCAAGCAAACTGCCGCTGCCCGAGCGGCGCTTCCTTCCAAATCGGCAAATCGCGCATCGCCTGTGACCACAGGACGATCAATTCCGACGATCTCTGCTGTGCAGCGCGTCCAGGAGCTCATGGCGAGCACGGCCGGCTTTACGACCAACCGCCATCCGGCTTCGGTTGGCAAGCGCAAGCGCCGTATCTTCACACTTATTGGGTCGGATGAAGAGGATGAGGAAGAGGTGGATGCAGGCCACGACGACGATGAGGAAGGCGAATCAGATGAAGACTATGTGGAAGATGAGGATGGCCAATCGCAGACCCAAATGCCAGCGACCATGGCTGACTCGCCCGATTTATTGGGCTATGGAAATGTTGTGGGTCCTACTACCTCACGGGTCAAGCGGGAATACTACAACGCGCAGCAAAAAGAACAAAATGACGACGAAGACGAGGAGGAGGACGAGGAGGAGGAGGAAGAAGAAGGAGAGACCCAGAAGTACGCAGCCGTGAGAGAACAGGCTGAGCGCCCGCGGGCCCCCGCTGCAGCAGTCGCAGCGTCTCCGATGCGCGTGAAATCGAGACTCGCCGCATCGACGCCACCGCGGCCGCCTCGCAGACGTGTGGTCGTCGGGTCCTCTCAGCCGACCGACGTTGTCGATATGACGCAAGATGATGATGATGATGACGAGGAAGAAGATGAAGTGGAGGATTCGCAAATGCCAGGTGTCCAGCAAATGCAAAACGCTACGTCTCCGTACCGTATGAAGAAGAAGAAGCGGGAAAGTCGCGATTTCCAAGGCGCGATTCAAGCATTCCAACGGCAAAGCGGCAGCAGTAGCAATAGCCATTTGCACCGGCTATCAGGCGAAGATGATGGCCCTGTCTTTGATTCGCCACCAGTAGTGCTTCGCGGACACGCCGAACCAAGTGGCAAGGGTATCGCATCAACAGGAACAGCAGCAGTAGCTTCTCGTCAGCTACACCACCACAACGAAAGAGCGGCGGCGGCGGCTATTACTGCTACTGTCGTCGCTGGTGCCAAGGCTGGGGCAGTGAAGACGACGCCAAGCAAGCCTCCACTGGCGACCACCACGCTCTTTGCGTCGTCCACGAGCGGCACTCGTCGTGGCGCTACAACTGGCACTCGTGCCCACCAGTGTGACTTTGCATTTGTCGGAACCGATCTCACCAAAGACGAATCGAAAATGATTCTGGCAGCGTGTCAAAAGCTTGGCGGCCGCTTTGGCCGTGATTTTGATTTGCGACGGGACAATGCCACAGGCGCCTTGACCACCACGGTCACGCATTTGATCACCAGGGCCTATGTGGACGACAACCACCATCAAGACCAAGAGGACGCCGAAGCAAGACGCCGCGGCAGCGTGCGCTTGCGGTGCCGCCGCACGGCCAAATTCATGCGTGCTCTTGCGGAAGGCACCTACGTCGTGGATTTTTCGTGGGTCGAAGCGAGCCTTAAAGCAGGCAAATGGCTTCCAGAAGACAAGTACGAGATGATGGGCGACATTTACAGCGACGCCATTGGCAAGCCACGCGAATCAAGGCTGCTTCGGCAACGCACAGGCTCACGAAACGAAATTTTCCGCATGTTTCAGTTTGTTTTGCTTTGCCCCATTGAAGAATTTGATTTCAATATCGATTCGATCCGTGCCGTGGTCGTGCATTTCGGTGCGACCGTGGAATTTGCCGATCCGTTCAATATGGAAGAACCGTTACCCGAGTCCAGTGGGAAAACCAATATCGGCATCGTGTCTAAAGTCTCCCATCCGCAAGATGCGCGGAGGCTGTGGGACATGTACCAAATCCCCATTGTACGCGTCACGTGGATATACGACAGCATCAGCCATTTGGAGGTGCTCCCATTCGATGACTATTATCCATATTAGAAATTTCCATCCATTCTTCAACACGGCTCTCTACAGCAACTGCTTCAACGACTGAATATCTATCGCGTCCGTCTTGGGATGGGCGACGGTGCCGTGGCTGGACGCACGTAGCTTGGGTTCCCATTGTCCACGGGCACTTGCATCTCGAAAATGTCCAGTTGGTTCTCATGTTTGACTAAGATACAAAAAGTATGGATAAAGACGCACAAATCAGATCCCTTTTCTCGTCTCTCTCTCTTCTTGATATCTACGACGAAAGTTGCGTACCTGCAATGTTGATATTGGCGCCGTTGGCCACACGAATATGGCGCTGCACACATTCCAAAAGCTCCGACTGCAGCGCCTGAAGGTCCACGCCAGCGAGCACTTGGCTGCCACGCTGGTGGGCCAAAATGATTTGCAACCGCTCTTTCGCGACGGTTTTGGACGATGAAGACGCGGCCTCAGCGACTGCACCTGCACTTGCGCTGGATGCGGACGTAGCGGTCTCGCCAAAGAGCGAAGCGAGCCATTTACGCGCGCCGTGGCGAGCTGCTGTCGCCATGTTTCCTGCTGTCTCTTTGGCTCTGGTTTGACTTTTGACGTGTGAATCGATCGATTTTCCCGTTGAAATTCGGGAGCTCTCTCATAAACGGAGGTTCGTAACAAATATCTGGGATGAGTTGACATTATGTGTTCGTAACTGATGGGTTGGAAACTAAGAAAGCTAGCCTAATTTGGTTGTTGTGAAGTGAAGAGGCATGGACGGTGGAAATGCTGGATGGTTGCATGCATGATGCATGTGCGCTTTCAAGAGCTGGCGACAGAGTACTGTACTAATAGCCGCAATGGTAGGTTGTGCACGGGGAGACGTATCACGTACTATAGGAGACAAATTGCGAAGTGCAACAAGTACTTTATGGTGCGTCGGGTGCAAGAGAAGAGTGAGCTGTGAGGTCATAAGAGACCTTCTCCAAGTCTCCTTCTGACTGTGAACATGCATGCATTCCCGCTGTGTTGTTGGCACAACACACACTTCGAAATGCAAATGCAAATGAAAACAATAGATTTTTGAAGGGGGGAAAAGGTCAGATAACTATGAAGACACGATGCTCCTTTATGAAAGCAGTCTACCAGAACGGCAGCCCGCTTCCTCACGATTAATTTGTGCACAAATTCCTCATTCCAGTTTCTCCCCCTTTTCCTACATATTTTATTGGGGTTTTGAGCGTATTCAGAGGTTTTGAAAAAGTTACTCTGGGTTATCTCCATAGGACGGAATGCGTTCCATCTCGTCGGACAGGGATAATCATTTTATCATCAGCATACGCTCGGTATCCACACATCATATACAAACACACATATACAAAATCCAAGTGATGATCAGGCAAGAGGGGAGTGACCCGCCTCGGAAACAGTTTTCTTCATCGCGCAACTCGAAGCGAGCTGGGTGTATGTGTCATCATTACACTTGGAAATATGGCAGTCGCAAATCGCATACACATATACACACATACATACATACACACGCACAAAACTCACGTGTTTGGTTTGGGGCGGAACGTTCATGCCGAGGCCTGTTAAAACCCGGGCGGAAATGTACTCAACATAACCAGAGGTTAATACTGTCTGGGGCGGCGACATTCATTGATGGGTAATCATCACGTTCTCGAAAAAAACAAAGAGGCTCCAATCTGTTGTTGCTGCAACCATGGCGGGATATGCGGACGACTGCGCATTGACAACTGGGCATCCTTCGGGTGCGCTGCTTGCCAACTTCCAATTTCAGAACGCAAAAACTTGACTGGAGCAGCTCAAATGACTGGTGGGGCCAACAACAGGCAAGAGATACGGTTCACGTCGAGCGGTCACGGTTCACCTGAACAAAACTGAACCGTTAACTTTGAGTAAAATACCCGTTATTTATGGAACAAGTCAACCATGTTATTTACGGAGCACTGTTTTAAGTGAACTGTTCAAACACCCGTTCGAGGGAAAGCTCACTGATGCTGTACCGCGCGATGCCAAATGCCGCTTTGTGGGTTTCCATGGTCGTGAACGCATCCAAAAGAGCGAATCTGTCATTGCACGTTGTCTCGTACACGGCGGTCGTGCTGGTGCCGCTTCCCATGGCATTTTGAAGCGCGACAGGCTTGACAGGCTCGTGGGAACGAGCCGAGATGAGCTGCTCAAAGAGCTGCGACTCGATCGTCGCAAACGCTTCGCGCAGCAGCCATTCCTTGACAAACGCGGTGGTTTCCATCGCCACACTATGTACTTCGCCGCTGTTGCTGCTGGTAGCACGCGGCTCTTGCTGGACACGGGTGATCAACGCTGTGATCCATTGCGTGTCCGTCTCCGAGATGAGGGCCATGTCATTTTGCTGGTACTTGGTCCTGGGATGGTGGCTCCGGCAAACACGCCACGCAGTCTCCAAGCTCTCGACTGGGATCATATCCAAGTTGCCCTCGTGGACCTCTACCAGACCAGAGCCTGCACGTAGCTTGTCGACATAGTACCGCACTTGGTCTTGCCCCCACGTGACACTTGTGTCCAATCGAAGACTGATCGAGATGCCCCTCGCCGCGTGGTGTTTCAACTCGGGGATACTGCCATTCCAGACCACAGTGCCTTTGTTCAACACGACCGCATTCGCACACACGGCTTCGGCTTCTTCCATACTGTGGGTCGTAAACAAACAGCTCAGTTCACGGGTTCCGTTGCCATTGCCTTGCTGTCTTTTATCATGGAGCACTTTCCACATCAACCGTCTGGCGACGACATCCACACCAGCCGATGGCTCGTCCAGCAAAAGCAAGTCGACGTCGTCGCTGAGCAAGGCAAGTGCCAGCATCAACCGCCTCTTGTTACCACCACTGAGATTTCCAGCTTGCGTTGAGGAGACTTGGTGAAGGTCCAACTGGGTCATTAGCTTGTTCAGTCCAAATTGTTCTTGGCTGCTGCTCAAAGAGTCATGGTGCTGCTGGCGCGTGCGCAAGCGGTAGAATAATTCCAAGTGCTCCTTCACCGACAGCTCACTGAACTGGATATTGGTCTGAGGACAGTACCCGTACAACCGGCTGGCCTGTTGCGGAGAGAGCGTCACATCGACGCCATCGATACACGCTTTGCCAGAAGTCGGCGCGATGCCGGAGGTCAAAATCTCAAAAGTCGTTGATTTGCCCGACCCATTCACACCAAGTAACGCGACACAATCGTTCCGTTGCACTGAAAAGCTGATGTTGTTGACCGCCACGACTTGGCCGCTTTGGTTCACCACGGGCCGCTCTTCTTCCTCTTGGTGTTCGTCTTGGTCTCCTCTGGTAGTCGTGGTGGATGATGGCTTGCTCTTTTTTGGGTTGTATACCTTGGTCAAGTGGTCCACTGCGATGATATCAGTCGCGCTCGCGTTTTCAATGTCTCGTGGTTGCTGGTGGAGGTTCTGGCCACTTGGAGACCGACGACGACGCAGCAGCCAGCCGAGTCGGATTTGGAAAATCGTCGGGTACATTTGCATGGTATCCACAGCGAGTAAAAGCGCCATGTACATAAAAAACGAGCCCACTAAGTACGCCAATGAGCGGCCACCAACGTCCCAATCCCATGGCGATGGAGACGGCAACTCAAAGCCGCCAAAGCCATCCATCGAGATGGTCTCCAAGAGATTCTTGTTCTTGCTGCTGTGGCTGCTTGTTGTGGGCAGCACTGCCACGCATTGCGTTCGCAACGGCGTGAGTTCCATGGTCACAAAATTTAAAATCGCTTCTCCGTACGCAAACAGAGGCAACACGCGCATAAAAAATGCAACCGTGTTGACTTTTGTACATAAACTGGGCACATAACTCAATGCAAAGACCACGGAACTGCCCAAAACTTGGAAAGACGCCACGTACGACATGACCGATTGGGCCGATGAATGCGAAGTGAACGCCAGTGACAGCAAATACGAAAACGCCAACATCGACAACCCAAAGACCAGCGAATGCACGACCAGTGCGGCCATCAAGTCGCTTGTCCAGAGCATCTGGTACACCGCCGTGACCACAAATAACACACACAACGCAGCGCAATAGCCAATGTAATCGAACACGAGGTGCGAAAGCCAGTACACGCGCGACGCGTGGCGGGAGGCCAAGTGCAAAAACTGGAGTCTCTTGAGCCCGGCTTCTTGTTCTTTCACGACCGCGGTGATGTAGTTGGATGTGATCGAGCTCAGTGTGATGAGGATGTAAAACGCCAACATGAACTTCTTGCTCGAGTCGTTGGACGCGGAATCATCCATCTCCATGCTGGTGCCTCCATCACCGCCCAGTTTGCTGGTGACAATGAGGGGGCGAGGAAAAGAGCTCTTGGTCACGGCCAGCTCACAGTTGTCACTTGAAGAACTGCTGTGGATCGACTTGCAGTACGCGGTTGAGATCCATTCCAACGTGACGGGAAGAGAGCGTGCGATGCTTTGATTGTAGTAAATGGAAAACTGAAGAAACGGCGACGATGACAACGACAGCGTGGTGGCGTTCTGGATCAGCACCGCGCCAAAATACGGCGTGCTGGTGTTGGTATGGAGGATCGTATCCAGTACTTGGTCAGCCGAATCGACTTGTTTCCACGTGATGCGATTTGTTTGGATATTTAAATCCATTTGCGCGATCATTTGCTTGGCCACGTTGCTGGGAACACCAGCAAGAGACCCAACGAAAAGCGAAGAATGGGACGCTGTGAGTGGCAGCGACGTGATGGTCTCCAAGCCATTGGACCCATCAGCTGACAGATTCGATCCAAGTGCCAACAGCACGGCGAAAAACAAAATCGGCCACACGTATTGGCCAAAAAAAGACCGCTTGTTGCGAACCATGAGCTTCCATTTTTTGACAAGCAGCGCGTGGAGCTGCAGCGGCATCGCAGCAGTATCCGACTGCTGTGGTGAACTGACGGAAGAACTCGTGGCGCCAAGACCAGGCTGGCTGTCGGCCTTGTGTTGCTTCTTTGTCTTCTTGCTTGCTGGATCGGTCGTAGTAGATAGAGACGCATCAGCATCGTCCATGGCGTGGTTGTACACGTCTCCACCGTTCGTGACTTGGACAAACACATCTTCTAAATCCGTGGCCGCGACAGCGTACCGACTGATGCGATTTTCCAATTTCCATTTTTCTAATTGTTGGAAAATCGGGATCATTTTGTTTGGCTCGTCATTGTTCAGTTGAAGCCGCGTTTCCCACTTGTTGTCGCTCACAAGCACGGCACTGGGCACAACTTTCTGAACCATTTCCAGAACCAGCTGCGCCTTGGTCTTGTTCACGCCCTGTAGTTGTTGCTCTCCGTGGACCACGGTCAGCTTGTACCCGACGCCAAACTGTTCGCGTAAAAACAGACTCGACCCGCAACATTTCAACTTGCCATCGGCGACGATGCCGATATTTTCACAAAGCACTTGCGCTTCTTGCATCGAATGGGTCGTGAGGATCACCGCTCTGTGGCTCACGGCCTTTTTCAGTGCGTCCCACGTATCCACTCTGGCTTTCAGATCCATGCCCGCAGTCGGTTCATCCAGCAACACGACCCGCGACGTGTCCATCAGCGCCAACACTAGCGAAAGCTTGCGCTTTTGGCCACCGGATAACGTCTTGGCAAGTGCATTTTGCTTTTCTTCGAGCCCAAAATGTCTCAATTTATGGCCCCACAATTCTTTGTCGATGGCCTTGATGCCCATCGAAGTCTTGAGATCGTACACAAGCGTAAGATGTTCCCACACGGTCAGATCGTCAAAGAGAATATTCTGCTGGAAACAAACACTGAGGCTTTTGCGGATTTCGTGAGGATCTTGGAGAACACTTTTATGGCCAACAAAGGCATCGCCACTTGTCGGTTTGAGCATGCCACATAGAACCGCCATGGTCGTGCTTTTACCAGCACCATTAGGCCCCAACAGCCCGAAAATCTCGCCCTTTTTGACGCCAAACGATACATTTTGGACAGCCAATTTGCCATTCGGATACCTCTTGGAGAGGTTTTTGACAAGTAAAATCGGTCGAAAATGGTGCAAATACTCGCTCATGGACAACTCGCGGATCGTCCCGTCGTCTTCCTTGGCCTCTTGCGTGGTTGTGAGCTGCACGAGCTCTTCGTCGTCGTCACTGGATGGGCGGGATGATTTGAGCCACCATTGTGGACGCCAATATGACGGCATGAGCACGAAATACCAGCGCTTTTGGACGCCAAACGTACGCGGAAACACATTCTCCAAGTACCAGCCAAGCACCAAGTAGCCCACGCTTTGGAAAACCATTTTCACACTTGGATCGGCGACCGTTTGCCATGCAATGGGTCGAATTTTGCCTGTCAACGCATCCAACGCCACAATTTGGCGAAGCGCGTCCATGAAAACCACGGGCGAACTCACTTGTTCCATGGCCCAAATCACATACTTCAAAAGCGACTCTTCCACGGCTTCGTCACCGATCCACGATTTCAAAAAAGGTGCAATGCCAAGCACCACGTACAAAAGAGGAGCCGCGGTCGAAGATGTCCTCGCTGTGTTAAAAATGGGCGTGATCGCGAGCCCAAAGAGCAGCATACTGGTCGCAAACACCATCAATACCACGAAAAAATGGATTTCACTGGCTTGTGTAGCTGTGAACATGGACCCGCTGAGCATCACGACCGCGAGCGCGACGACGCCAACCGATGCGACCAAGTACAGTGCAAACCAGCTCACCAGCAGCGCCATGGGTTGCAAGCCCATGATGAGCAAATACTCTTTGAGCTGTTTTTCCTTTTCGACCACGATATCACGGATCAAACGGCTGTAGGGCCAGAGAAACAAGTACGCCATGTAAAACACAATGTTTCCTTCCAGTGGGCCCGAGATGGTTTTTTGGGGCCGCTTGGGAAGCCACGTGACTACCAAATTACGTAATTCATCCACGGAAGCTGCTTGGGTGACAAAACGCGATAGAAACGCAAGTGTCGGTGGTGGGACACGGCCTTGTTTGATGGCATGTTCACACGAAGCCTCTCCACCGCCAAGAGGGGACGTCGCTGAAGGAAGATCTTGCCACGATAACCCGACGTCGTACAGCATCGTATCGACCAGGCGACACGCCTTCATCGGTGAGATTGCGGCTGGTACTTTGCCTGCTTCAGCGCCTGCGTCGTCGCTGCGCAAGAACATATTCAGTTCCATTTCCAGTGCGAGCGCGCCTGGAAACTGGAACAGGCGTGGCTCTTGGTCACGTGGCACAACGGCTTCTTGGACGCTGACACTGAAATATTTCCCAATTTGGTCGGCCGTGGCTTGTGCAGCGCCTTGGCTGTTGGCAGCATCTTCATTGAGAAACACACGAGCTTGGAAGGTGGAGACTGGCGTCGCACGGCGAAGATCCAAGGCCGCGTACACGCGTACCCCACTTGTCTTGGGGTACGCTTCGAGGTACGCATCCACAGCACTGATGGATACATCCTGTGGAAGGGGGAGCACCTTGGTCATAGAGCTGATCAGTGGCAGCCCCAGCGACGTATCACCAGCGTATACCCTTTTTGGAAAAAAACAATAAAAAGAGTAACCCAGTGAGAAATATGAATACACTAAACGTAACCGCAGTGTAACCAACGTACCGATCGAGGTACGCAAGCAAGGCGTGGTTCTCCGGCCGATCCAGCGTCACGAGCGTCATGTTGGCCTTGGTGAGAAGAAGCGGAAGCGCCGTCATCAACGTCACGACGGACGACGTCGTCGTGCTTGTCGTGCTGGCGCGCGGCAGCGGCCACGTGAGCCCCGTGGTCATCAGGTGGCGACGAATCCCCACGGCATGCAAGTCCTCCTTCGCTCCGGGCATCACACCACCACCGCGTTGTTCATTGATCCCACAGAAAAAGCGCACCAAGTACAAGATGATGACCAATGGGAGGATAATATCCGTGACCATGGGCGGGAAAAGCCATGCTGACGGGGTCGTCGGGCGGCGCTTGTTGAGCCAACTTTCGCGCTGTTTGACGCGCCAATTTTTGGCAAACAACACGCGGATCGACGCCAACAGGCTTGCCATATCCGTCTTGGGCTTGCGAGGATCGAAGGGAAGATCCGTTTGTGAGCGTTTGCTTTCCCCTTCTCCTTGCTTTCCCCTTGCGCTTTTTCCTCCCCCTTTTGCGTGGAACTTGCCTTCGTTCCCCACTGCCCAGGAACAAGCAAGAGTGATGTAAATTTGACCGACATTCCTGATTGTCGTCCCCCATCCCCTATTTCTGAGCGGGAGAACCGCATACAAAGACGAGTATACTTCGAAGTACCATGAAATATCCACTCAGACTCAGATGCCTGATTCGTCAGTTTGGAATGACTGTTGGTCCAAAAAAGTTGGCGCTTGTTTGTGAACCAGACTCAACGTTTCCAGTTGGTCCACCACCCAACTCCAACGTTGACCCCAACAGTGTTGGAACTTCCAACTTGGAAGACCAACGAGAATGATGGCGCTATCGGTATGTTGGCGGCGCCAACTTGGCGCTTCGTGTGGACGACTTTGACTTCATGTCGAGTCTACTGTATGGCCACCAGGAGGATGCACTTTTCTGGGGGTTTGTATTCACCATGTGAGCAAAAATGAGAACACATGATTACCGTATTCGACACATGGCACAACCTGCCTGTACGGTTCCAGTATTACAAGAGTACTTTGGAACAGTGTACTTTATCACAGGTAAGCCGGCCTGTTGCGGTGATGAAGGGCAACATCGTGCGATATTCATTTCCCATCGATACTGTAGTTGATCGCCAATGGGAGACCTGCTGTGTGGGCCATGTCGTTCTCGGCGCTTGAGACTCCATGCCAGGACAAGTCCCTCCACATAGAAGGGAGCCAGCCATCGCTTCGATCGTTTGTAACCCGTGTCAGCTCACTCTGCAGCGCAGGACCCCTGCTTGTAGCAGTGGATACGCCACGACGTATCCTTGCAGGCATGATGCACTGATGCGCTCCTGCGAGTCGTCGCACAGGGAGTGCTCCAGTATCTAACGTTAGATGAGCTGTGGGGTCCCTCGCGTTTGGCCCGAGTTATCATTGCTGTCACCATCGTCACAGAAGAGACTGCCGCCAGTCGCTTGACCTTCACGGATTGTTGCAAGGATTGGTTTTGTATTGACATTACTGGTACAGTATATAAATTTGAGGCCATCACCACGTGCCATTGATCATTCACTCTCTGTGACAGGTACATTGATTGAAGTACATGTTGGAAAGTACCGGTATGCATGCCCAGATCCTGGACTGGGAAGGGTTCGAATTATCAAGATGACTCTGATCGCTCTTTGATTGGATACTCATACCGGTATTTTGAAAAAACTACCGGTACATGTATCCATCCAACTGGACAGGCGATGCATAATTGCCAGGTGGAACAGTCAACACAGGTGGCCACTGTGGACCGTGCAGCAAATAATATGGGCATTGCATCCATCGAGATTGTCAAGGCACCGGATATACATTTGCACCGGTGCCGTAGAACCAGAAGTGGAAGGAAAATACAGTGTTCGGTGAGTTCTTCATGTTGGGCTCGAGCAGATGAGGACTGGGTTGACTGAGCTGTTCCTTCTTTCACTCATGCAGAAGTATTTACTGAGTGACTCTCCGATCCACCACACGGTGTCACTCTATGGTCGCTGTCACACATACCGATGGATGGGAATGGATCAAGAGTCTCTTCAAAGTAACATCGTATCCACATGGATACGATCAAGATGTGCTGGCGACCAAGAGCGTCTTCAAGTTGCGAGCGGTCGACGAAAAACTGGTCACTTTGCCTCGACACTGCTTCTTTAAGGCTTCACCGTGAAATTGCATCGTATTTTACGCGCTCAACTCGCGCCGCGTATGGGGCAAAACAGAAATCACGAGAATGACAACCTTGTGTGCTATGGATACTGTGGAACAACCAGCGGGTGGTCTCTTCAGCTCTCGACTGAACCAGCTTTGAGCGTTCGCTGAACCCACGGGTTCCCAGAGATGGACCTTACTGGAAAACCGAATTTCTGGACCGTAACAGACAAGACGTCTGGTACAATACTAGTACCGGTATTAATATCTGGAATCCAACCAACATCCTTGCAAGCCACAGTTGAAAAGGCCGTTGGAAGGTGGTGTATCCAAAAACTAGTTTTTTTTTTTACTGTGCTGATCTTACCAACTTGAGTACGTCATGTAGGAGCTGTCAAACGAAAGTTCTGGCGGATTTGACTCCCCTCCCCTCCCTCGTTTTGTTGGCACCACCACTATATCGGTTTGTCGCTTCCACGCCATGGGAGCGTGCCTTGAAAGTCCCAGTTCACATCCGCATTTGCGGTGCTTCCACCACCACCACCTCACCCTTGCGTCACTGTACTTTCGAACGCTATCCCAAGATGAGAACCACGCTCACGATGTCGGCGTCTTTCTTGGACTGGGAGCTTGTGGACCAATTGCTGGGCGAAGACGACGATGGCGACGATCTTTTCTCCACGCTGACGCCGCTGGTAGTGGCAGCGAGCGACGAACCGTCCTCCGTCTCCGAGGCGGTGTCACCGACCACACCATCGCTCAGGACGTCCAAAGAGATCCAGGCCAAGCGGATCCGTCCAGATCTGGATGTGCTTCCGTTGGCGGCGTCGTCGTGGGAAGACCGCAACGAATACTTTACCGTGGGCGACTTTGTGTGGCCGTCGCCGACCAAGAGAGTGTGCTACAGGATGCCAGAGGAGCAGCGCCGCCAGCGCCACAGGGAATCCCAACGCGAGTTTCTGGTGCGGAAGCGGATCCAACTCCAAGAAATGCGGAAAGAGCTCCGTTTGCTGGAACGGCAAGTGGCGTTTGCTAGGGTGACGCGAGAGCTTCGACTGTTGGCAGTCGAGCAGCTTTCTCTTCAAGCCACGCTTCAGTCCATCGAAGCCACGCTCCACGCACAAGTCCGTCCGGGCGGCGCCCAGCCATAACGGCGCAAACTCAGCGTCAACCAAGCCAGCCTCTCGGTGAGCTGGCCGTGTCTGTAGCGTAGTGGTGGAATGGAAGAAAGAGGCCGAAACAAATGTACAGGAGTCAAACAAATTTGTTCACACACACTGTATTCACTGGACTACAGTAGTGTGCGTCCCAGTTACCATCTTACAAGTACAGCAGGATAGGCTCTATTTAAATGCGATAGTGGGAAATCTGGACTTCTTCTCCTTCGTCCGCGTAGTCGCCTTGGAACCGTTGAAGTCGGAAATCGTACCAGCGCAGTGGCTTGTAACGGGGCGTGTCGTTATCATTCGCAAGCACCGGTTCCACGACCGCGTCATACGATGGGTTGTAAAAAAACGGTGCTGAAAACCGGTCGGCCTGTCCGTTGGCGAGCACGCGATGGAGAGGCGCCACGAACTGGTCGTTGGACCAAATTTGAAGCATATCGCCAATATTGATCACAAATGTATCCTTCCGTGGCGGAATAAGATACCATTCTTGTGTGGCGCGATGAAACACTTGCAGTGACGCGACGTCATCGTCTTGCAAAAGCACCGTGACGCCACCGGCATCCGTGTGGTGGTGGACGCCCATGGTCGTGGTCGGATCAGGCGCGACGGGGTAATGGTTCAAGCGCAAGAAACTGGAATTGGAATGCGCGTGTCTGTCGGTGCGGTAGAACTGATTCAAGAAAGTGGCGTCCTTGCCCAGTGCCAGTGCAAAGAGCATGACCAAGCGGCGACTGATATGCTCCATGCGATCAAAATACGCCATCATGGCCCCATGGAAACCTGGCAGCTCTTCGTCAGTGAGCCATTGGTTTTCATCGCGACCCATGCGCTTGTGGCCGTCCGTGTCGCTGGCTTCGCCATCTTCCAAGCGCCCACCAAAGTCCAGTCCTTCTTTCCAGTCGGTCTTGTTCTTGGTGAGCTCGTCGTCAAAGTACCCACGTGAGTTGTGCTCAGTGCGCTTGATCGTTCGCTTGATTTGCTTTGGCAGGCTGAAAAATGCACGCATTTCGCGACGGAAATCGTCAATTTCTTTTGCAGAGACCCCATGGTTGGAAATGTAGAAAAAGCCCCATTCGGTCGCGGCTTTGCGGAGCTCTTCGACCATCTGGAGAAGCGCAGCGTCGTTGGAGGAAGCTTGCACTTCCGCATCGGTACCGCACGCCACGAGCGCGCCAATGTCGATGACAGGTACCGAGAGAATGTCCAATTCGCCCGCCATCTTCGTCTCTTCCTCTCTTGCGCGCTTCTTGATCTGTTGCGGCGAATTTGATGCGTGCGAGAGTGTCGTGTTTTTTTGTTGTCTCAAGATCGCCGTTGAATTGATTGATTGCGTCATCATACTATTTTCTCCAATGCGATTGGCTATAAACGAACCATACTTGGACCATTCTTAAAAAACCTAAAAATCGCCATTCTGAATTGCCGTAATTTGAATAAAACGGTTTTTGATTTTGTTCTTTTTGAGAATAGAACTCACTCGTGTATCCGTCGTCAGATCTGGCAGTGAGCGATTCACACTTCTTCGCCCACGGTCAGCTCAGTTGTTTTGCGGTGGAACTGGTACGAACGTTGGTACTAAATCAACTTTTTGGGAGAGCAGTGTGGCCTCTCCTGTTCATACGGGTAGATCGGAAACTATCGGCGCTACGGTACATCAACAGTTCACCAACTGTTATACACCGCATATACAGTACCGCTTCCGCCACCATTGTTTGCATGGACGCACCAGTGCGGATCTGTTTACCATTAGACTGGGCACTCCATGGATAACTCCTCCACCGTGCTCCTCAGCGCTTTGACTAAGCATACCGAACGAGGTTTTTTTCAATAGTGGCCCCTAAAAGTCGTGATTCGGCTCGACGAAATACAACCGCGCTGCCCAGCCACGCTCGAAGACCACATGCTAATGCACTGATATGTTTGACGCTACATTCACAGCCCCAATCGCGGTGGAAGTGAGGTTTCTCCCCGAGAAGTTGCATGCAAGTTGGTGTCGACAAGTGCCCAGGATCTCTTAATAGTAGACCGTCGAGGCTCTCATATTAGTGACCCCCAAGGTTTGTTTGCATAAAACGGGCTTATGTTGCTGTTGAGTTGCCCTAAGGACCTGATATTCGGTATGCGTAGTCTCAGCCGCTCTCAGCTGTAATTTTCCATCAGGTACAGCAAGTGATTTTCGAGTGGAACGAATGCCCTATCTATGCACGATAAGACAAAATTTGTGGGAAGACGCTGTGAAAGAACAGACCAAGGTCAAATGACAAGAATGCAGCGTTGGCGGTACAGCGTACACTCATTACAGAGGAGGTACAGATTGCACTGAAATGCTGAAACAATGCGCTGTGACCGGTATCGGTACACTGTTTCCCTCTGTCCTCGCTCAGTGCGACTCGCCTTTCAGCTCCAAACGTGCCTGTGCCGGTACCGAACAGTGTTGAATGATCTTGTCACCGCATGTATTTACAGATAGAACTCCTGTGAACTGCCGCAACTCAAGATCACCATGCAGACGACTGTTGCGCACCATCATGAGGCTGACTCAGCACCATATGGCTGCAGTGCAGTACATACTGGTATCCAATTATCGTCCATACCCATATAATAACCAACGGCACAGAAACACATTGCCATGCAATAACAAGGCAGAGCGAAGGGCTCTGTCGCTTTGAGAATCCAAGGGAGAGTCGAACTGTCGTGCCCAGTGACACTACACCTCCCGATGTACAGTTGCGTGTCCTGATCCATCAGCTCAGTCTCAGCCACGCGAAGCTCGGTGAGTTATTATTTACTCCCCCGACCCCACCGAACGAGACGCCCGCCACAAAAACGTCCAGAAGAAGGAGGAAATGATTCTGATCGCGGGCAGCCACACGGTGGGAGTTGCGCATCATCAGTAACTTTCGACAATGACCATGCTCTGCTCGAGCGTACAGCTACATACCCAATCCCTTTTTAAAATAATAGTACTGCATACGACGTCTCTGGAAATTGCATTCAATGATAGTTTGCGAATCAGAATACCCTTTGTATACCGCTCAGATTGATCAGCTTAGTACATGCGGGAAACACCTCCACCAGTTGGCCAGGGCAGGCCGCATCCGCTACCCGATGCTATTATACTTCGAAGTAACACTGGTGATTCAGAATTCAGAACCACTGGATTACGCCGGCTCGCTCGTGTCTCTTGTCGTGTCGACATTCGGTGGGGTCTCTGCTGGTGGACCTGTGTGTGGGGGCACCCGAGTCTGTCACTTTCGAATTCGCTTCCGTCCCCCAAAGCCGCTCTACTTCCCAAGGACAACACACCAAGACGAGACGCATAGAAGAAGATGGCCAGCTTTGTCTCTCGTGCTCTTCTGCTGCTCAGCGCTGCTGCTGCTGCCTTTGCGAGTGGCCACGCCGCGCCCATCGCCTTGACAAATGACTCGGCCCACACGCTGCCGATTTTCTTTTTCCACGGGCTTGTGGCCAATGCCCAGGCTGGCTATTTCCTGCAGCAAAACTTGTCCACGAGTGAGCGTCCGTTTGTCGCACTCAATTTCTGTGACGATTTGTGCACTTTCCAAGAACTGAACAAGCAAACCAAGCTCGCGACCGACCAGATCAAGTCCACCGTTGCGAACGACCCACGGTTTGCTCGTGGGTACGTGTTCCTCGCCCATTCGCAAGGTGCCGCGATCGCTCGCGCCGTGATTGAAGAGATGGACGACCACAAAGTGCACACTTTCATCAGCCTGGCCGGTGCCTCGAATGGGATCTTTTATGGACCACAAGCATCGGATTTCTTGCCCGCACAATTGTTTCTGTATGGGTTTGCGCCGCTCATGGTCAACCAAACGTTGCTCAACACGTCCACGTACAACGACAACGATCTCCGCACTGGGCGGCTCTCGATCGACAGTATCAAGCTCCATATCGCGCATCCAGAGCTTCAAGAAGCGGGCTCTGGCTACCAGCTCAGCCGCTCGCCTGTCAAAAGCAAATGGGTGACATACAACAAGTTTGTCGCGGTCAAAAACAACTTGCAGCCACTGACATCGCTCCAAGTCTTGACAGACAAACTGCGTCGCAAGCGCAATTTTCTCAAGCTTCAAGCCGCTCATTTCTTTGCCTCGTCGTACGATGAGACCATTTCGCCGTGGCAGTCGTCGATCATGGGCCAGTACAATGACGTCGCGAGTGTTGAGGCGCTGGAAGCCAACTTCAGCAAGCTCCAGATCATCACCATGGAAGAGACGGAGGAGTACAAGTGGGACACGTACGGGCTACGCACGCTCCACGCGCGTGGTGGCGTGAGCTTGCACGTGCTGGAGAATGTCGGCCACGTTTGCTGGATCGCAGACGCGACCCCGTACGGCCGCACGGAAGAGTGCAAATTCCAGCCAGTGTTTGAAAAAAGCGTCTACCCATTGCTCATGCCACTGACCAAGCAGTAACTACCAAAGGCAGTAGTACTTTGTACCAGAGTACAGTGATACTGGAGTGTTTTCTGGTTGTATAACTACATAATACATAAAATACTTTCACCTCTCAAAGTGTTCATTTTGTTTTACGAAAAATACATTATTCACTATTATCTTGTGTTCGTGAAGAAAACATAGCAGATAGAGTGTTACCAGTGTATAAACAAGGTCTTGGATTTCAGCCAAGACATTATGGGGGAAAATACTCGACCCTAAGAAGTACCTAGTATTTGGGCCCTCCTGTTGCCATTTTCTTGTCCGTGGCTTGCTGTTGCTGTTGCTGCTGACCCGCTGCGGCGGCGGCCATGGCTGCTTGCTTGGCATCTTCCATCATTTGCAACGCCCGCTGTTCTCGCTCGCGGTCTTCTTTGGCAAACTTGCGGCGCCCCGCGGTACAAAACCAGCATGCAAGGCCCAGTTTGTACAGCGCAAAGAGCCCGACGATGGCAAACGCCGCGCCAAGGTACAAGTTTTTTGTGGGGAAGAGCCCAAAGAAAGTGGGCTCCACTACTGGTGCGACGGTGCCAGTGTTGACGTAACCAGGCGACGACGTGAGTACAAAAGGAGTCCGTGGTTTCTTGGTCGTGGGCGTCGGCGCCGTTGACGAGCCCGAGCCGGAAGAGGACGCCTCGGCTTCTTGCTCTGCTAGCACCCGTGGACGCACCGCGCGAAGCGCGAGTCCGCCAAGAGGAGGCATCGCCGCGGCTTCCATGAGATCGTCGTCACCACGCGCGACTGGTAGCGCCTGGACGACCACCGCCAGCAAGAACACGGCGAGCGTGAGAAGAAGAACCGTGGACGTCGATCGCTTGTGTCGACGCATACCGGCAGGGGCAGTGCTTGAAGAGATTGCGGTCATTTCGCGGGGTTTCCTTCTTCGTTCTCCTGGTGGCGGAATATTGGCGTCGAAAGGGCGATACAGTCCGAATCCGCCTGATTTGTCTTTGCGCTTTTCGTTTTTTTTCGGAGCCAGTTGTGGGTGTACCAGCTGTGGGTATCAGGTGGGTTCAATTATTGATTTTGGTTGATGTAGTTTTGAGCAAATATCATCTTACGAAGGTTATATCCGCATTGTGTCCAGAAAAGTGAATATAATCAGCAAACTATCTTGAATCCTGGATGTTCTGGTAGAGCGACACGACTCATCCAGGATTCAAGATTTCGTCTAGGAGTCCCAGGCTGCATGGCCAACTGCTGCAGTTTTGTGCTCACCTTTCGCCGTCCATTGACGGATCGTGGAGGTGGTCTCTGTCCCGTGGGAGATGCAAAACACACACATGCAGTTAGGCAACTCGTTGCCTGTTGTGAAGAACTCGCCAGACGGGATCACTCCCCTCCAAGAAACCACCTGGGACGCGTTTGGTCCGAACCTGATACACAGTACACAGCTCATACTGTATGTCAATGGTACCTATTCCACACGGAGAGCGAGACAAATTTCAGCACATTCTGAAAGCAGGACATTTAAACTGCATGCTGCGATAGAATAGTGCTATGGGGGATATCTTAAACCGTAATTACTGTACGGTATGATTATTCTACTACAGTATTGATGTTGCCTCGTTTGCGCTGCCGCGATTGGAGTGAAGAGCCAACTGGTGGCTGACGCAGGAGCCCACATGGCTACTTTCCATGCTACCCATGACACCCAACTGGCAACATATCACTCAACAATAATCCGCCCTGACTCTCTTTCGCTCTGCTTGTTAAAAAGGCATTGGACCAATCGGCCATGGTCCGTCTGCTACAGTACCTTAGCGGATCCAGTATACGAGCGCCACTCCCGAAACTGCCACAAGAACGAACAGTGGAGCTCAAGCATAGCCTCTTCCACAAAGCACAGGAAAAAAAAAATGGGATCCCTACCACTCGTGCTGCTCGGCTGGCTTGCCGTGACTTTGCTCGTCGCTACATGCGCTGCTCAAGCTGCTGCTGTTGGTGACTCGGCCCATACCCTGCCCATCTTCTTCTTCCACGGCGTCACCGCGAGTGCCCAGGCTGGCTACTACCTGCAGCAAAACCTGCAAAGCGAGACGCGTCCTTTCATTCCGCTCAACTTTTGTGAAAAGGAATGTTCCGTGCGCGATTTGCCGACCCAAGTGACCATGGCGATCGCTCAGATCCGGTCCATCACCAGCAATGACACACGGTTTGACCGTGGCTACGTCGTGATCGGCCATTCCCAAGGAGGGGTCCTAGCCCGCGCCGTGATCGAAGAGATGGACGATCACAAAGTCCACACTTTCATCAGTCTTGCGGGTGCCCAGAACGGCAACTTCAACGGCCCACAGCCGTCCGACCGCGTGCCCACACAAGTCTTCATCCAGGCATTGGGTCCCAAGATGGTGCCGAAAGAACTGATCGATTTCGCCAACTACACGGCCGACCAAGTCGCGAGTGGCAAAGTGCAAATCGATTTTCTCACTGTTGTCAACAACCAGCCCACGTTGCAGCAAAAGCTATCGGTTGTCAACTTGTTGCGGTCCCCTGTTCGCGCCGATTGGCTCCGTGTGAACCAGTTCATGCCAAAGATCAACAATATGCAGCTGACGGCATCCACACTACGCGATCGCTTGCGGCGCAAACGCAATTTCTTGCGCCTCAAGGCGGCCCACTTTTTCGCTTCTCCAGCGGATGATGTGATCTCCCCATGGCAAACGTCAGTGTTTGGCCAGTACAGTGAAGTGGCCAGTATGGAGGCACTCGCGGTTGGGTTTAGTGGCTTGACAGTGGTCTCCATGAAGGACACGCATGAGTACAAGCATGATACCTATGGGCTGCGCACGTTGGACCACCGGCGAGCGCTTTTCTTGCATGTCGTCGACGGCGTCAGCCACAGCTGCTGGGTCGCCGATTCGACTCCGTTTGGCTCCACCGAGCCGTGCAAATTTCAGCCCGTCTTTGAGAAGCACATCTACCCATTGCTGCGTAAAGTCGACGAGTCCCCGGTGCAGAGTGGGCGTGATGATCAACGTCAGTACTAGTTTGGTTGCGTCCTTAGAATACAGTAAGTGGTATTGAGTTCAATAGAGGTATCTGTTTGGTGTCCATTGGCGTGTACAGCCTGTACTAGTATAGTCATTGCGAACCTTCCACTGCCCTGCTCCAATGATGTTCTTCATCATCCCCGTGAGTGGTTTGCGTCACCTCGCTGTGTGAACGTAAAGTCCTTTTGGAGAAAAATAAGAATCCTGTTTCACCTGTTTTGTGGGAAGTTGAAGCCTGACCATCATTCTGATACACGTAGATGTCACTCAAAGGGGGAAATGAGCAGATCACGCCATCTGTCAACGAGTCACTCGATGTGGTCGAGGTTCTAGATTTTTGAGTGACGCATGTGGTGATGAGACAAGCACGCCAATCACGTCGGCTTGCACAAGTTGCACGCCGCACGCCGCACGATCCAAGTTGGATCGCGCAATGTGTGTGTGTGTGTTTCCTGGCGATCGTGATTCGTTGTGTGAGGCAAGTCAAGGCAACTCCAAAAACTCCAAGCGCCTGATTTGCTGAACGGATGCGCTGCAAAAATCGACTGGCGCATGGTTTTCGGCAGAACCGCTGTTACGCACGACAGAGAGCCAACCCCAAACAACGAGTGACTCGTCACATCCAATGCCATCGACATGCACTGTCAATCCAGTCTCAATGAATGAGGAACCAACCCAGAGAAAATGATGGCTTGTTTGTGCACACGGTCGGCGCTCGATAAAGGTTCCACCCAATGCATTTGTTCGATGTAGTGACGTGCGTTTGCTCTGTGTGGGTGGTATCGCCATCTTGTTGGCTGTTCCACCCCGCGGCGCGCCATCGAGATGTGCGCTGGTGCCACCAGACCCACCAGTGGTGGGTCTGTTTTTTGCTAGCTGCATCGGCGGCTTGTCCAGTCTGCTCATTTCCACAAAAGCCATCTTGACAAAAGCCGTCCAGCCACCATGCAGCAACGACTCTCTTCCCTACTATGCGCGGCATTGGCGCTCGCAGGCACGGCGTGCTGTGCAGACGCGGTCTCGGTGACCATCAAGAACTCGTGTTCCTACACAGTCCAGCTATACGACAACCGCGCCGAGCAGGCGCTCTCCCCAGGCGCATCCACATCGCGGTCTTTGTACAATGGCTTTGTTGGCATCTTCCGCAACGGCCGAGGTGACGCCGCAAACTGTGAGTCACCCAAATAACCCCATAGTGATATTGATAGCGATTCTGATATTAATACTAATACTATCTATCTCTTTCTGAATCCTGTTGTGCATGCAGTGGCCGAGTTTTCCGTGGATGCTGGCTCTGGTCGCCCATGGTACGATATCAGTATCATCCCTCCGGGCCCACGCAACTGTGGCAGCCTCGCCGACTGCAAGCGCGCGACCGGCAAAGTCGGTTTCAACGTGCCCATGCAAATCCAACCAGTCAATAACATTGGCCGCGATACGTGCCAGACACTGACTTGCATGTGGGACGGCTGTCCAGATGGGTACGCGTTCCCTGCGGACAACTCCAAGACCCACAACTGCCCACCGGGCACGGACTTTGTGGTGACGTTTTGCCCCGGTGGATCGGGTGGCAATAATAATACACCAGCGCCACCACCACCGACACCGGCACCGACGCCAGCGCCGACGCCAACGCCAACAACGCCGAGCCCAACGACTCCTTCGCCTACCCCGACGACTGCTTCCCCTACGACAGCGGCGACGACGACAGCGCCGTCGGTTGAAGTCAACTCTACCAGCAGCAGCGCCAGCAGTCGCTCGCAGGCTGGCGAGAATGAAGACGGAACCGTGGACGGTCTTGCTGCCAGCAGCAGCGACTCTGTCGCTGGTGACACCGAGGAGACCACCGGGGTCTCGTCTGCTGACCCACCACCCAGCACAACTACATCAGAACCAACACCGCCGCCAACACAGTCAGAGGAGGCTGTGCGAGCCAACACGCAGTCGTCGCCAGGCAGCTCCAACGGCGTCGGACTCGCGATCGCGCTTGCGCTGGGCGCGATCGCAGTGGTCGCAGGCGTCATCATCCTTGTCGTGCGCCATAAGAAAAAGCTCCTGGAAGAAAGCGAACCAAAGGAGCCACCTATGTACACACCAAGCCGAGGGAACGATGGGCATATGGTATTCCAATCGCCTATCAATGCGTTGTAAAAAAAAAAAATTGGGAAAAACAGTTTTAGACAAGATATAATTTTTATGGAAACCCGTTTACACAAAAAATGGCTTTTATTTTTGAAAATTGGGACGTCGCGACTCGTCGTCGCGCTCCTTCAGCTCCATGGAAAACACTGTAAAATGGCAATGGAGAGGCAAGTAAACCACCACCCAGAGGGCGAGCACACTGGCTGCCAGGACCAGGACGAGGACCACCAGGTCGTGCTGACCAAAGAGATTGTGCGCGACCACCTGAGTGTGCTCGGCAAGAACCCGTACACGCTGAGCTATATCTTCACGACGGCGTCGCTCCAGAAATTGCTACTCACAGATCTGGATGCGATCCGTGAATTTCCCCATCTTCAGGTGCGTCTTCAGTGGTAGCCAGCCACACACACCAGCTTGCAGTATGTCTATGGTATCCCACCTTCTCTGGTATTAATATCACTGTAATAGCATGTGATCTGCTCGCACAACAACCTCAAGTCACTTGGCGCGCTGCAAGATCTCCAGCTGTTGTTGTCCGTGGACGCGTCCCACAACCAGCTGACCCAGGCGCTGGATTTTGATACCCCAAAGTGTACGCCAGAAAACGCCTGGGTCCATGGGGGCGAGTGGATCGGCTCGATGGTGCGACGCGCCGACTTGTCCCACAACTGCATTTCCAGTATCCGAGAACTGGGCTCTTCGCATCCGTTTCTTCAAGAACTGTACTTGCCATATAACGATATCAAAGAGATCCAAGGAATCCAGAACTTGCGGTTTCTTCGCGTGCTGGATTTGTCCCACAACAGCCTCACGAATACCAAAGGTCTGGTCAATGCTAGTAGTGGCATCCTGACCAATTTGGACGAAGATGCACCAGGGCTGGAGGCGCTGGAAGTGCTTCGCTTGAGCCACAACCAAATCACCAGTATAGAAGAAGTGGTTGCGCTGCCTCGTCTCACTGAACTCGCCATTTCCCGTAACAAGCTCACCACGCTGAGCTGCCTAGAGGTGCGTTTATTCCTCTTCCACTGTACTCGCAGCCACTGCACTCGCACTGATTAGATTTCTCTGTGTCCCCTCTATAGAACTGCTACCAACTTCAAAAGCTCAATGTGGCGTCCAACGAGTTGTGTTCGGTCAACGAGCTCAACTACTTGATCCCGTTGCCGTTTCTTCAACAGCTTGTGGTGGTCGGCTGCCCGTTTCAGCTGCAAGAAGACTCGCGGGTCTTTTACCGTGCTCGCGTCTTGCGGCGATTGCAACAACTTGTCCAATTGGATGGCGAAGACGCCTCGGCGAAGGAGAAAATCAAGGCACTGGCGATGCACGGCAGCGAAGTCGCATCTCGCAAACAAGTGCTGGCCAAGTACTTGCCGTCCGATGAGTTCGTCAACTGCCTGTACGTACTGAACCCTGGACTGCTACTGGACGGCCGGACGGGTGCATCAAGGATGCGGTGGCTCGTTTGTTACTGGACATGAGAGACTGACAGATTTTTTGTGTGGGTTTGTGTGAGCAGACCGTCACTGGAATTTGAGGAAGACGTGGAAATCCGGAAATTCTATGAAGAACGCTATGGGCAGCGTCCAGAAGGCTACGCGGCCGAGTAGATTCCGTACTGAACCACTGTACACTCAATGCCGGCGCGGTCACCATCAAGTGTATGCTGAGTGGTGGATGCAACGGTACTGTACTTCCAGTGTTGCGCTGTATTCAATTGCGTATCCGCTGGCGTGCGAAGAAACAAAATGCAGAAACTCGCTTGATACTTGCGCTGTACACGGCCATGCAGTGGCCAATGCAACTAGACAGATAAAGACGTGATTGAAAACGATCTGATGTCTCAATGTTAAAACGTTATGAACAGCCAATTTGAACGGGCCATCTTCTGATGGTTGCGAGTCGCGAGCGTCGGCGCTGGCAAGTTTGTGATTCGTCTGAGACTCACAACTGGTTTCAAACGCTGGAAAGTTCTTGACTCTTTCTCAAAAGAAAAACTGAAACCACCCACGGGAGTCTCACGCTGAACATCGTGGAAAGTCGCGACCATCACGAATAAGACGCCCCAAAATGAGTTGCAA
>JAADWJ010000132.1:0-46118 GCA_023336165.1 Pythium monospermum
AACAAATGAAGTGAAATAAAAACCAACGAAATTTGTTGTGGAAAACGCACTGGCAAAGACAAGCGCCGAGGCGACGCCCATGAAGCCGAAGAAAGAGGCCGACGAAGGGCACACATCTGCGACCAGTTGAGCCCACATGATGTTGTTGTTTGGAAGTTGGTGAATGAGTTTGGTTGGCTGGAGGCGCTTCTTGGAGTCTATACGATGGAATCATCAGCCATAAGAAGTTAGCTGACATGTACATTCCTTCTACAGAGCGCCATCATCCTTGTGCGCTTTTTGAGTCATCGTCCACAAACAAGGCTTACCGACGCTGGCTGTGTTTCTGCTTCGTTCAAGATTTGAAGTGCCAGTGTGCAAAAATGATGGAAATGAACGAATCGTTGTTTGTGACACAAAGAAACGACCCGCCCAAGAAAAAAAATAGATCTAGGCAATTCAAAACCTAATTTGCTTAGGTTTTGCTATCGTGCTCCGATTAATGGCCCCTACTGCAGCAACATGAAGAAACATCATCTTTCTGGGCTGTAGTTGCCCCAGCATTCCTCCTCCACGGATACAGCTAAAGAGCTCAGTCTATGGCAAGTGGACAATGACCTCACCCTTTTGAATACAGTAGCACGGCCAGCCGATGGATTTCAAATCTGTATGTGCTGGGAACTGTCAATAGCATCCTCCTACTTGGCGTCGGCCGGCTCCTAATTCTCCATGTCTTCATCTTCCTCGTCATCAATCTACACCAAACGTCACACACACACACACACACACACACACACAGAAAGAGAGACACCGTCAGTCACCACAATTTACACACACAATCTTTTCATATACACGTGCATACCTCGTTGAACATGAACTCGCGTTGGTACTCCATGAGGAACTGGGTTGAGCGCTTGACGTCCACAAAGAGCGAGTAGACTCGCTTGATATCGGGCACTTCGACCTCGGTGCCTTTGCGCTTGGCGCACACAAGCGAGGCCGCGATGATCATATGGATCGCGTACCGCAACGAGGTCTCGACCGCGATCCGCGTGAGCAAATCTTTGGCGTCTTCGGTCATTTCCACATCTTCTTCTTCGCAACGGATCGTGAGAATCTTGCGCATTTCCGATTCACTGTACGGCTTGGTCGGAATGATCATGAGTCGGTCCAGCAAATCAATGGGAATGCCATGCGGGCTCTTGTAGTTGGTGCCACGGATCCGCGTGATGCCACGGTTGGTCGCGATGATCAACACCGGTGCCATATCACTCTCCAGTGCCCGGTTGAGCCACGAAAAACACTCAATATCAAGCATATGCACTTCATCGATGAACAACACACCGGGCACGATGGTCGCCTTGCCTTCTTCTCTCCAGTCCGACACTTTCTGGTCAATTTGTTCACGCACTTCGTCTTTGATCTCGCCCGTATCACCAGCGAAAAGAGCCAAAAATCCTTGCGACCGCGAATTGATCACGTCGATCTCATGGAGCGACACCACGTGGACGACTTCTTTCCGTTTCTGAAGCTCTCCTTCGGGACATTGCACGAAACGGGTCTGTGGGCCCATGGCATCGTAATCACGCGACCGTGTGAAAGAGCGGCCAAGTTTGGTGATCTTGCCGGTCTCTTTGTTGATGGTGATCACATCACCGGCTTCCACTTTTTCTTTGGTCAACGAGTCAATCATCTTGGCGCCAAGATCGTACACAGTCTCCATTTCGGTCGTTCGCAGTGTCAAGCGACCGACTTTATCACCCGCACCACCCGTAGGCGTGTCCACTTGCACTTCGACCACTTCGCCTTCAATGATCTCGGTCTCTTCCATGATGCGCACACCAATGGATCTGTATATGTCCATAGTACACAGAAAAACAGAGTTATTAGACTGTGATGTGTATGTTTCACACTGTATATACACCAAGTCGCACCGTCGGAAAGCCTGTGTGAGCGCCTCGGTCTTGCTCATCTCCAGCGAAAACACTTCACTGGCCGCGATGGTTGTGAATGGCGTGTCTTCGCCAAGTGCCTGGGCGATGGCCATCGCGATCGCCGTCTGTTCCACACGCAACATATAGAACCCATGAGTATACTCGTTCACAACATACAAACCATTTGCATGTTTTTGTTTGCGCACCTTGCCGGTGCCGGGCTTGCCGGCCAACAAGATCGCACGTCCAGCGATATTGCCTTCTTCAATCATCTTGTACACGATACCAGCAGCCTTTCGCGCGTCCTCTTGGCCCACCATACCTTGCGATACGGCGCGTGGCTCAAGCGAGTCATCTAACCCAAGACCGCGGATATGCGAGTGCGCGCCGATGCGTTCAATGCGCGTGATGTCCTTGACTTCAGCTTGCGTTTTCACGGTGCCGGACTGTGGGAAGTGCAAAGAGACACACACATTCAGCAACACATATAGACCATGCGCGCTTTCATCTCGCAGGCAGGCTTCTACCTACCATGGTAGTTTAGCTGCGATGGGGAGGGGAGAAGATGTCGTCGAATTAGAAAGAGGAACTCTGGTTCCGTGTCGCTTCGATCACCTGCAGCCTGGGTATCTGCGAATGTGTTGGCGACAAATCCAAGGAAACTTTACCCGACTAAGTGCGAAACATATCCACCTTGATTTAGAAACTCAGTGGTTGGTTGTTGCAACATCAAGAGACACAGTCCACTATTCTGGTGTGTCAATCTTGAAACGCATTGTGCCACAAAAAAAAAAAAAATGCGAATGGATTTTGAAAAGCTTATGGGATCATTTACGCGTGAAGAAGAAGTCGAGTTTCTTTTGCTTTGCAGGGCCGGTTGCAGACGCCTTGGAAGATTTGTTGCTGTTGCTGACAGCAGCTGCAGCGCGTGCTTTCTGAGCCGCGGCGGCGGCCTGCGCTGCTTTCTTTTTCTGCTGGGCCTCGGCGTATTCTTTCTGAAGCTGTTCCACCGACACCTCGACTTCTTCCACAACATGCTCTGTCTTCATGTATCCCGATTCACTCAGGTACGTCTTGGTGACTTCTTGGCGCCGTTTGATCGGTCCTGTGGGCACGGTATCTTCCTCCGCCTGTGGCTCCTCGTCGTCGTCCTTGTCCATGTCAACGTCCACCTGCTCCTTCTCCTGGCGCTTGGCACTCGAACTCTCCACGGCAGCAGCAGTCGATCGCTTGGAGGCACGAGACGCTGGTTCTTCTGGTGACTCACTCAGCTTCCGCTTCGCACTCTGCGACGAACGTGAGACAGGCTCTTTCTCGACTGCCGTTTTTTTCTTTGCCGGTGGTGGTGCCGCCACTTCTTCAAAGTCATCATCTTCATCGTCGCTGATCATCACACGCTTGCCTCGTGACGTTGTCGTGGCGGACTTGGCCTTGACAAACTTGGGAGCGCCGGCATCGTCACTGTCCTCATCATCGTCGCTGTCCACCGTGAACACATTCTGCATGGCCTGGGCATCGATGCGCTTGGTCGTGGTCTCTGGCTGCGCAGTAACAGCAGCAGCCTTGCCCTTTGCTTTGCTTGTCGTTGCAGATGAAGATGCACCAGACTTGAAGAACCCATTTCCGCCAGTGGAAGTGGCTGCGGCTGCAGATGAGGATGATGACGTCGCTGTTGATGTTGCGGCCCCACCACCATTTTTGAAGAACGATCCTTTGGAAGCCGATGATGCAGCAGCAGACTTGGCCACCACTGTTGTCGCGCGGATCGAGTCAAACATGGACACGGCTTCTTCGCCTTGTACATCGCCCATATCTGTCCGTGAGGTCGCAGCGAGGCACTTGACATCGCTTTCATAAAACGCCCTGGCTTCGCGTGTGAGCGGGGTATGTTTGGGCATTTTGGCGAATAAATCGTTGCGGATCTTCCGCTCTTGGGCCCAAAATGCAATCGCCATCACTTCAGCTGTGGCCTGTTTATCGGTGGTTGAAGTAGACGACGCCATCGCAGACGGATACACGCCATAGACCTGACTGCTGCTGGCTGCTGCATCTTCTTCTCCACTACTAGTGACGGCAGTTGTCGTGAAGCGAATAACACGTGCGCGAGGGTCAATGGAGATCGAGCTCGCAGTGTTTCCTGTCTCCACAACGACGTGGATGGCATCAGCGCCGCCGTGGTTGTCGCGTACAAACTGAGCCATGGCTTGCGCTCGCGTCGCGCTTGTGCCGCCTCCTTGGCTCGCAAGTGCGCGGTAGGAGATTGGCTCACCTGCATCTAGCACGTAATTGGTGATGGTTTCTTGACAGCGGATCACTTCCGCCATTGTTGCTGCTGTTCTCACAAGCGATATCAAGTTGATCACCAGTCTGTGGATTCGACCTTTTTGATGAAGATGGCGCTTGGCTGTTGTTTGGCTTTTTTTGCGCGGGAACAAGAGCTGGTCAGTACAGTGGTCGACATATGTGAATACTATTCTGTCTTTTATTGTACTTTCACCAGTCACGAAGAACTTTTTAATTTGTCTTATACTGTACGGTACGTCACGAATTCAAAACCAACGACGACGTCATCACGTTGCGATCATCGAACCCCAAGCAGAAATTGAGCGGCTCGACAAAGTTCTCGATTGCGCGAGCACTTATGGGCACAGAGGGGAAGCCGCTGGTGAATCCATTGAAGTGCAGTGCGAGTGGATTATGGGCAGCGCTGAACGTACTCATGCACTGTACACCTACCTGACCGAAGCAGCACGCAAACACATTGGACAATAAGATTGTTTTTTTTTCATATCTCTTGATTCTCTCAGCTATTATCTTTCGGTTGAACAAGTTGCTTGCCGCTGCCAACAAAAGCTGCAGTCGCCATGGAGCAGCCTTCTTATCTCTCCCCTCCTTTGGATAACTGTAGCAATACTCTTCATACCCATTTTTTACTTCTTGTCCTTGAAGTGGTTGTTGATCCAGTCGCTGGTGATCGACTTTGGGCGCTCCAATGGGAGGCCAAGCGCACGGTCCCAGAAAAGCTGCGAGAGCACACCGATGGCGCGCGAGACACCAAAGAGCACCGTGTAGTAGTTTTGCTGGGTGAGTCCGTAGTACTGCAAGAGCACACCGCTGTGGGAGTCCACGTTTGGGTATGGGTTCTTGGTCTTGCCGTGCTCGGTCAGCACACCTGGCATGACCTGGTAGATCGTGTCGACGATGCGGAAGAGCTCATCCTCTGGCATGTACTTCAAGCCAAATTCGCGCTGGCACGTGTACCGTGGGTCGGTCTTGCGCAAGACCGCGTGGCCGTAGCCTGGGATCACCTTGCCCGAGTTGAGCGTATCCCAGGCAAACTGGGTAATCGTGTCCTTGTTCACTGGAAGGCCCTTGGCGTGGAATTCGGTCTGCAAGTCCAAGATCCACTTGAGCACTTCCTGGTTGGCCAGTCCGTGGAGTGGTCCGGCAAGCGCGTTCAAGCCAGCAGCGACCGAAAGGTACGGATCCGAAAGCGTCGAGCCGACCAAGTGGGTGGTGTGGGCCGAGGCGTTGCCACCTTCGTGGTCGCTGTGGATCACCAAGTACAGACGCATGAGCTCTTCAAATTCTGGCGAGTCAAAGCCCAGCATTTGGGTGAAATTGGCCGAGTAGTCGACGCTCGCATCGTAGGCGTGGTTGTCTTCGTTAAAGTACGTGTTGCGGTAGATCAAAGCGGCAACTTCTGGCAGACGCGCGATGAGGTTCATGCTGTCTTCGTACGTGTATTGCCAGTAGGTCGACTTGTGGATGCCTTCCGAGTACTTCTTGGCAAACACCGACTCGGTGTTCATGACCGTGACCGCGGCCGAGAGCTGGGTCATTGGGTGGGCATGCTTGAGGCTGCGGATCAGCTTCTTGATGTGCTCTGGAAGCTTGGCGCGCGAGTGCAACTCGGCGGTGACACCTTGGGCCTGCTCGGCCGTTGGGATCTCACCGGTCAAGAGCAACCAAAGCAGCGCTTCAGGCGTTGGCTCACCGCCTTTGACAGTGGATGGCAACGTCGTCTGCAACTCGGGGATCGTGTGGCCACGGAAGCGGATGCCTTCATCGGCGTCCAGCAGCGAGGTCTCCCAGAGCAAGCACTTGACGCCACGCGCGCCACCGAGGGTCTGCTCCACGGTGACTTCACCAAGCGACTTGTTGCCGTGGTCGGCCTTGAGCTTCTTCAGCGCCTCTTGACGCACAGGCACCTGGTTCTTCAAGGTTTCAAGAAGCGAAGGTGACGCGGTCGAGAAGGCCTTGGCCGTTTGCATGCGGCCAGCGATCGACGCCGATTGGCGGAGAGTCTTAATGATAGCGCTCATTCTGTGGATGGCAAGATAAGAACAAAACCAGTCAGCTCACTGGGAGAAACGTGCCATGTGCGATCTTGTTGGTGTTCTCTCCCCCTTGCACACAACGCCACCACGCACAAGCCTCCACGACCACGTTGTGGTTGATGGCTGTGCAGTGCTGCTGCAGTAGCAGTAGCAGGGAGGGAGGGGGCCGCATCTCGCGTGGGGGTGTTTGCGTGTATTTTACCTGACGTGGTCTGGTCGTTTCCAACTGAGCTGCTGACTGGCGCCGTGGAAAATTGGAGAATGGAGATTCTGGGGCCTTTGGGTCACGTCCACCCCAATCCAGAAACCCGGAGCTGCTGGTTCAACAGTTGATAGTAGTATAGCGGGGTATGTGTTATCTTAGGTCTGTAACCGATCGAAACATATGTGTTAGGATACTCACCGAAGCATGCAATATCACAGGTTTCATGCAACACCATGCAGAAAAAACAAATTGGTTCTCATTCTGCCAATCACTGTTTGGATCGGATGGAGCCGGCGTATTTTGACCAATCAACGCAATAGTCGTCTGAAAATGTGAGGTGGAAAATGCAAAAGCAAAATCGTCCAGTTTCTGGAAACTGGAACGGATGGGATGACGATGGCGATGCAAACCACGCATCCAGAGACAGGTTTCACTTGAAGGACCTATTGTTAGACGAAGACGGCCGCAAGTCACAAGAGATCTTTGCTATCCCTTTGCATTCGGGCTGGTTTGTTGCCCTGGCAATGGAGTGGTTGGTGGATGGTTGAGAATGGAAGTTGCATGCATGCTTGATTGATCATGTCTTCCGGACCGGTGTTTGCTGCTGACGTCAAACAACAAGCGGCAACCGTGTTTGTCGACACATCATCCTCCTGGAACTGGATACCCTTGCACAACTATTCTGATATTTTGCTTTCTTGTCAATTCCGGCCAAACTTTCCTATTTTAAAACCAATCATTTGTCCCAGTTTGATCACAAATTTATTATGATTGGTCAATATGCATGGTGACTACCTCTGGAATAGAATACGGCAACTTCAGAATTCCGAATGACTTCAAGAAAAAAAATCTGTGACGGAGAGAGAGAGTGTGACACTTTTGTTTGTCTGAAAATGACGATGCTGTCCGGCACTTGCTGCTTTTACGTTATACTACCAGTATCATAGTATCCAGTAGCTGCAGTATACACAAACGCCTCTGCTCAGGATAGAAGCGCCCTGGACAATATGATCCGGTCGACCTGTTGTCCATTTCCAATCACATTGACCGAGTCCAAGCCAGCCAGCCCACCCAAGGATCCATCAAGTTTTCCGTGACGATTCTGTCACAGGCGACGAACTGGCTGTGTGTGGAATCGCTTTTGCCATTCTCGTCGACAACCATTCAAGCTAGGAGAGGCTCTTTCAGCCAATCACAGGCTGCCAATCTTGGCAAAAAAAAAAGCCCAAAATATAGATAAGATCGTGGTTCGAATTCTGAGGCGAAATGGATACACGCACAAACATGCAAAAAGTTCAAAAGCCGTAATGGAAGTCACATGACCCGCAGGCATGCGGTTTTTCGCAACGTCCAAGCCACCGCTCGGTGGCGGTGACGCCAGTGGCGGCGATAGCCACCCTGCGCGGACAACCAGTGCACCAGCAAACTGCCCACCGCCACACAAACCGTCGCCATTGGCAGCAGCTACTCGACCCAAGCAGAAACCACGCACCACTCCCAAGAAGCGCCGTATCGGTACCAAGAATGCCGTCCATCCCATCGACTTGCGCGACTTGGAGAGTGAGCTGGACTTGCTACGCGACAGTCCGCGAGTCAACCGCGACAACAACAAAGCAGCTGGCGACCCCAGCGTATCCGCTTGCGTAGCTGCTCGAGGCTACACTGTCGTTGTATCTGCTCTCCACGCACTGGACCTGTACAACCCGTGCCAAATGCGTTCCTGTCCACATGCCTTTGTACCACTGGTGCGCGTGGCCATCAATGATACACCGCCACAAGACTTGGTTTCGGCTCGCCATGCCAAAAACTATACGTCGTGGTTTCCTCCTGGAAGTGTCCAAAGCCAGCATGCGTCGCCATCCACCAACGCCATGTATATCGTGCGCGTCACTGTCGCTGCGCACTGCACACGTCATGCCAAATCACCCGAGACGGTTCCGATTGGCGCGATCGACGAGATCCTTTTCCTTCCGCTCTCACTGGAGACTCCTTCAAACGTCGCCATGTTCTACCCAGTGTTTCGCCACTGTGTGATAGGCGGGCGCCAAATCAAATACCCAGCAGGCAAAGTCAAACTACGCATCAGCTTAGTACCAGACAAGCCAATAGCCAGCAGCAAGGATCCCCTGCCTGTGGTTGTAGAACCACCACTTCTACAGCCCATCGCTCCATCTCCTTCCACGGCAGGGATCGCTGTCGTTCGGCCAGCGTTTCTTCTCGATGAGGCCTTGCAGCTCAAGCGCAAGCAACTCAAAGCGACGGTCATGCCAGAGACAACGGCAGTCAGACTACCACTGGAGGCGGCCGAAGAAGACCAGACACAAGCGCGGGTCTTTCTGGATGCACTGTCCAGGCAAGTGGGAGCACATATTGTCCAGGAACGGGACTTTTTGGTGCTGGAGCAAATCGGCCAGGGCGTCCACGCCACCGTTTTCCATGCTCGTGACAGCGACACCAGGCGACACAGCAGCGATGCGGACGTGGCCATGAAAGAATTTCGATATAATCGCCGTCAGGAGAGTACCGAGACAACTGAGGCGAACTGCCGTCCACCACCACTGGGCGTGCTGCGTGCGTTTCAGCAAGAGTACGAAATGCTTTTGCGCGTCACCGAGTCGCTTGATTTGGAAGGCAACACCTCCACTGTCATAAATCCGATCATCCAGTTGGTCGGCGTCATACTGCCACCGCGGCTTTCCATCGTGACCGAGTACTGCAGCGACGGCAGGTAGGAGTGCAGTTCACTAGTCGTAGGGTTCTGGTGCCAGTACCCTGGAGGCTGGAGGGCTCACGGATGGAGACGGCCGTTGTTGTTGTTTTTCTTCTTCCAGTCTTGCGACGTGTATGCAAGACACGGCGCGGTGGAGCCAGATTCCATTCACCACAGTACGTTTCTTGGTATTTCGCCTTCTCTATTTCTCTCATCCACTAACTGGGCTTTCTCTGTCTCTCCTTAGAAACTTGTGCTTGGTGGCCAAATCGCGTCTTCCTTGGCGTATCTCCACCGTCTCCAGATCGTGCATCGTGATATCAAGCCCCATAATATCATGGTCCATGGGCTCTTTCAAACGACCGACGTGTCCTCCACGCCGATCGCCAAGGTTCGTTTGTTGTATGGCCCACCAGTAGCCACACTGTGTGTCTCTCTCTGATGCCTGTGCGTATTGTCCCCATATAATAGATCGGAGATCTGGGCAGCGCCGTCGTCCACAACAGGCAAGGGATGCTTCATGAAGAGACCGGCTCGTCCGGGTACACGGCGCCCGAAGTGTTCAGCTCGAGCGGCTACGACCACCGCGTGGATATCTGGAGCGTGGGCGTCGTACTATGGGAACTGCTCACGACGGACATACCCACACAAAATGGCAGTCAGAAGAAGAAGAAGAATCCGTTTATGGGAATTTGTGGTGAGGAGGTCTTGCGCAAGGCCGAGCAAGGCGAAAAGCCAGCGATGCCAGAGACATGGGACCCACGTGTGGTGCCACCGTGGTGTGCCATTTTGCTGGCACGCTGCTGGCACATGGACAAAACGCAACGGCCAAGTGCGTCGGAGATCGCAAGTGCTTTCCAAATTGCCATAAGCTCTTTTTAAAAAACAAATTATTAATACGAATATTTGTTTTTAAATAAAAAAAGGGGTAAAAAAGAAAAAAAAAAATCTGTTCAGAACGTGATACAATATGCAATCGATGATCGTATATACAGTGCATATGCACACAACAAGAGAGAGCGAAAGCGTAGGCTCTCTCCTCTCCTCTCTCCGCTCTCCTCTATACCTAGTTGGTCTTGCTGCTGTCGGTGACTTCTTCGACGTCTGGGATTTCGTCTTCTTCTGCTTCCATCTCGCCGCTTTCAATGAGCTCGCGGATCTTGACTTCAATGCTGAGCGTGTGCATGAGGATTCGCTGGACGATCATGGCCGAGTCCGTGTCCAGGCCAAGCGCCAGCGCGTTCAAGTCGCGCTCGCCTCGCCAAATGCGCTCGGTCGCGTCTTTGATCGTGTAGCCGCGCACTTCAATCTCCACCAGGCCTTCTTGCTCCATGTAATACTTGCGCAACTCACCGTACTCGTCTTCGTCCATCCACGGAACCGCCGCAATGATCTCAAAGACCTTTTAAAAAAAATAGTAATATTCCACGCCGTCAGTATTACTATACCTCCCACTGCAGTAGTACTACAAACGTACATCATTCAGTTCATTCAGAACATGTTCGATCGAGTTGTCGGCGGCTTCGCTGCGGTCCACTGGGTTGTACGCTGGCGCCGACAGTTTCTCTTTTTCTTCTTCTTTGCGCTTAGCTTCCAGTGCTTCGGCTTGCTCTCTTTTCGTTTTTTCCTCTGGATCTTCTTCTTCAAAGCCCAAATTGGAGTTTTGCGCGGCATCTTTGCCGATGCCTTTTCCCCAACTTCCTTCGCTCCATTCAAATACACCAGGCAGCCCACAGTCGGTAAAGAAAACACCCAGTGCTTCCTCGACAAGCGAGTTACAAGCGCCACCAGTCGTGCGCATGCGCAACGCGACCTCCTGGAATTGGCCTTCCACAGGCGTGCGCAAGAAAAAGGGCAACACAAGCGTCTTGGCCGGTGGGAATTCGTTGTGCTTTTCAATGGAATCCAAAATGCCCATCAGCTCTTTGTACGATGCATCGTTTGTCGCTTGCTGCATCGGGTATTGGCCAAACAAGTCGGGATGCGTGCGCATGTACAGCTTGCGCAGCGTGGCCTTGAGCTGTGGTACTTGCTCGACTTGGCTTTTCATCTTGCGCAAGTTTTTGCGGCGCAACGAGCGCTCGCTGACTTTGGTGCGCACGCCGCCCAGTGACCCGTTCACGGAAAGAAACAACGGCGCGCAAACCACCGCTGGCGCAAAGGACCTCTGCATCGCAGCGCCAACGCCATGCTGTGCAATGACCAGTGGTGCCCGTGTGGCCCGTGCAGCGGCGGCCGAGCGGCGGAACAGCGTCGCCATGGGCATCATTGTTGTTGGGGTATGGATGCTTTGTGGAGCTCTTTGGTCCAGACATTTTTGATTTTCAAACATTTGTTGACATAACAGGTTCGTAACATCTATGTCACTAAATCGAGGTTTGGCTACATTTTAGTTTTACCGAGCAGCTTCAAGATCATTTGGCTGACGTATTTCTACCGTGCTGCCCCGCTCAACTTCACTGATCGGGGTTCTCCTGGATGCTTTGAATGAGCTTCCGCAATGCATTCAGCTCTTTCTTTTCCACGAGATCAAACTCCTTGATGAAGAAAATGAACCTCTTGAAGCAAAACGCCAAGTGGGTCTCGGCACTCAGCTCCGCGAAATGCTCCAAATGGCTGTGGTACATGTGTGCGTACACACGGAAAAGCCGCTTGAGAATGACGGAGGCTGTCTGGCTTTCAAAATCAGTCGCGTACGTGGCACTATTTGATGGGAAAATGGCCGGATCGTTGATTTGGAACTCGATCCAGTCCATCAATTTGGCAACGTAGGCCGATGCGGGCAAATTGGCCGGAGAGCTGGCCGAGACTTGTTGCTGCTGCTGCTGTTGTTGTTGTGAGCCCACACACGACACCCATGTGTACGAGTACGCCGGACCGGCCGACATCCGTGGGCAAGTCTCTGGCGTACAAAACTCCGAGATCGTGCCGTATAACAAGTTGATCTCATTGAAAAAATCCACGACATGGACTGCGATCCACTCGTCACGGGCAAACCCGTCTGGCAGCCGCACACAGTCCACAGGGTCAATTTCGGTAGACAAGTTTTCCTTGATATGTTGATGGATATCCCATGTTCGTGTGCCGTGGATATGTTTCTTGCGCTTGCCGATACCATAGTCTTCATGGACATCGGCTTGTAAAACCACACGCGACTGTTCCTGCTGTTCTTCTTCGGTCGTCTCGTCTTCTTCTTCCTCGTCGTCCGCCTCCGTCACCGACGTGGATGGCCGATGGGATCGATTTGTAACGTTAGTTGTGCTGAGCGCCGCGTTGGCCAGCACTGGCGGTGGCAGTGGAGGCGCCAGGATACTTTGTCTCACATACGCGCCGTGGCTCATCACATCATTCGTTTCGGCCACGACGATCATCGCCATGCGCCTCTGTGGCGTCGTTTGATCTGGGCGATCCTTGTCCGTGGTCTTACCATCCTTGTCCTTGAAACTGGTCGATTTCTCTTGGTCATTCTCTTGCAGCGGCGGCGCAACCAGTGGCTGGAAGCGTGAGGCGCTTTCCACGGCCATGTTCCCAGCAAGCAATTGTGCTCGAATCAACAGCTGATCAATATCCACCAAAGAAATTGCCCACGGTCAGTGTCATCTCTTCTCCCAACAAATATGTATCTATGGGAGAGATGTATACCTCACTGACGGCGCTCGCCACCATAGAGGTGATGTCCTTTGACACAAGAGCGCGGATTTCCTGCTGGACATGTGCGTCCAGATCACGGAACCGCGACGTTGCCGCCTGCAGCTTGGCGCGATTCTGCAATGGTTCCCCCAGTTCTTAATATTAATACAATGTCCACTGACGTTCAGTTCTGTACGTCCTACGTGCTACGTACCCGCTGCAGCTTGGAGGACTCGGCCTTGGACTTGCTAGTGCGCTCCAGGTCGTTCACTTTGTGTTGGTACCGGATCATCAGCTGCATGGCGCTCTTACGGTGCTCGCATCGCATCCGCAGCTGCGGCACCATGATCAACACGCTCTGCAGAGGCGCGATCGCACTCACGCGAAACATATTGACCAGCCCAACGGCATCGTCACCAGCAGCAGGGCGAGTTGGCATTTGCCCATTCGTGTCAAAGAAGAGACCTGACAACTGGTCATTGAACGCCATGGTGGAGGCGCACAGCTCTTACAGCAAGCAACAAAACCCATAACCCATGCAAGTCAGTTTGTCTGCCAGTACAATACGAACTACTACCGTATTGTCTACGCACACACACCTGCAATGGCCTGGCAGTGGCGCGTTAACGTGCGCAGCAGTTCGCCCAGCCTTGCTTCAAATTGGTCCAGCGTCGTGACCGCGTGGGCGAACCCAGTGCGCTCGTCCCATTCATCCTTCTCGACCACGCGCACGGGCTTGTCAGTGGGCGCATTGCTGTTGTTGCTAGTTGGGAAAAGCTTCCGCAGCATTTTGTACTGGTATTGTGCACGTGTGTTCGTTGGCAAATGGGTCAAGTTTCGCGTTGACTTCACCACCTGAGAAGCGATTGAGAGCGATTCAGCGAACCGACGATCCAACCATCCGCAACGGATTGTGCCGCCAAAGCACGTCAAGCCGTTTCACACCACCACGTCTTTCTCCGCTTTGGCTCGGCGGAGTTTGCTTTCTCTTCATCCGGTCGGTTTAACTTTAGCCGCCACCCACCATGTTGAAGTGATATGTGATGGAGAAGGTTACATCGTAACCTGGTTGCGAATGTAACCCACCTGATAGTGGTTCGAAGGATACATCATGCACCTTGTTTTAGCAATTCACGAATTTCCATGACTCTCGGTCCATTCCACAAGCATCAATCATCCAAAAATGCTGCCCATCCAAGGAAGTGGTGGCGGTGCGCAGACAACCTCGTCCAAGCGGCGTGGGCCACCTGGTTCCACGCAAGATCGTCTCCGTCGCGTGCGCTATGTGCTCATGGCGTTTGTGGTCGTTATTTCGTTCTACGTCATGCGCTTTATCTACAGCAAGTGCGACACACGCGAGACCATGGCCGTGCTTCTCACCAAGACCACCACGATCTTGCAGCGCAATGAAATCGAGTATTGGCTGGACAAAGGCACGCTACTAGGCGTCCACCGTGACGATGGACTCATCCCATGGGAATACGACGTGGATCTGGGCGTCATGAACGCGACTTGTGCCGAAATCTCCAAGCTGAAAAGCCAGTTCACTGACGTTGGGCTCACGGCGTACGATCGCTCGGACTACATTTCCCACAAGGTCAAGCTCACGTACGATACCGAGAACCACCACTTTTACTGGTCGGACCCGTACATGCACGACCCGTGTATCCGTGTGTACGACACGAATGATGTGTCGACGTGGGTCGACATTTACTGGTACGTCGAGCTGGATTTGCGCACCGTCGCGGCCGAGCGCGAGAACCTCTTGATCCCAGACGGATACGACTGGAATTCCAGTCTGATTTGCTGCTCGGAAGGCATGAAAGAGTACACCGACAGCCTGTGCTGTGGCGGCTGTGTGCCGAAAGCCACCGTGTTCCCGCTGCAAAAGCAACACGTGACCGTGAGCGACGGCAACAAACCGGTCCAACTCCAGTACGTGCCAGCTCAAGTGCCAGAGTTTCTCGGTATCCAGTACGGCAAAAATGCATTGACGTCGCGTGAGATTAAGGTATGCTGCGCTATCTATTGCCTGTCATTTCTTAGGCATGAGAGGTAATCCAGGAAAACTGACTGGTGTACTGCGTATTTGTAGGGATGGAAGGGCATCGTTTGTGGCTTCTGGACGAGCCCACTGCTATTTATGTTCCATATCGTGGCACTTATTTCCGTGGTCATACTACTGGCTGTGCTTTGTCGTCGTAAGCGTGCAGCAAATGGCACCAACTACCGATTTAAACGGAGAAATGCATGATGAAGGCAGTAGCACGGGAAAGCACCGCAATCGATCGCCACGTCCATTCACGGTAGCACTATCACTGTAAGTTGCCTAGTATTAGATGATGATGGTGGATCGCCAACACTGAGTTACGATAAATGGCAACTCCGTCCATATAAATAGGTTATGATCACTGGACACGAATTGTGCTGTGTTGGGGGGGAAAAAATCTATTTTCTGGTTTGCGGATATCGTCAGTGGTTTGGTGTATTCAAAAACACAGGTCATCGGTGACCTGCTCATTCTACATCTACGATTTTAGTCTACCATCTACATATACCATATATTCGGTTTGACAGGTCTTTCCGACTCTCTTTCGTTACGCATCTGGCCGCTTCTTGAAGTGAAATTACGCAATGCCCCCTTTTGCGATGGTTTTTTCGCGCTGTTCTTTGTGGTGGACGACGCCGCCCGTCGCAACAAGTGCAACGGAAATCCATCCGCATAACGCAAAAAGCAACGAACCCCACACACGAAGGAGTGTGTAGTTAGTTGGTTGTTGCAGGTCTCCCCCATGGAGGACGCACTCTCGTCACCCGGTGACATGGCCACGTTGCGGTCACACAAGGCGCTGTCGCCACGCAACGGCAACAACGGCAACAACGGCAACAACGGCAACAACGGCAGCAACGGCAATGACAACGGCGGTGGTCCACCGAGCCCAAAGCGGCTTCGTTCGCGCTTATCGCGCCGCGATTCCGCGGATGACGTGCGCGCGCGGTTCAAGAATGATCTCTACCTCAGTAAAGAGTTCATAGACTTTGATGTCATGAAAGGGTCGGCGTTTTTCCACACCAAACCGGCGAATTATGACAAAAAACTGGTCAAAGAAGGCTTCCGCCGCGCATTACTTGTGCCTTTCCATCCTCAATTTTGGCGCCAAAAGGTATTAATATGTCAGAAACTCCTTGGACTTTGTCATGCTGGGAGAATACTGAGTGCTAATTTCCCCTTTACACAGCCATGGTTTTATGAAGTCACGACGGCACTGTATGTGCTCCACGGTACCGCCATCATGATTTACATCAGTTTCCCGTCTTCGTTATCGCCGTTTAGCACTTTTGAAGTGTTTTTCCCGGTTGCCATGTTCGTGCTTGTCGCGATGGGGTATGGGCGCGTCATGAGCATCCTTCAAGCAGGCGACTCGGACCCTAAAGCCACGATTTTCTCGCCCAAGCATGGCGCGTCGTCTCCCTCGGCTATGAACACCAGTGTCCATGCACCCAGCGCGCATATCTTGAGTCCGACCCATGCGAGTACCAGTGCAGCCGACCGAGTCGCCACACCAGGCGAGGCGGTTACAAGTGGAGAGGCGATCGCTGGCACCGCTGAAGCCACCGCGCTTGGCTCAGATATTGCCGAGTCGGAAGAGTCGGACAGCACGGACAGCGACGATGAAAGCGGCAACTCGTCCTCGTCAAGTGACGAGACCGTCGTAGAAGAGCCAACGTCGTCGTTTGCCGCCAGTGGCACGCCACGGTCCATGCCCACCACGCCAAACGGGGTACGTCGGATGATACACATGCAGAAGGTTGCGCTGTGTGTCCATAGTAAATGATGGTATTCTCACGTGTAACCCACCCATGTTTGTTGTTGTTAGTTTATGGATTTGCCGACGTCGCCACGCACGCCACGGACCCATGATGGCGCTGCTGGCCATGAACACTTTGCTCGTCGGCGTGTGACCGTGTGCATGTGGGAGAATGGAGTGCCCCGCAAGAAGGCGCTCACGGTCACGGAGTTGCGCAACACGATCTTGGCAAAAGTCAAGGCCACGCCGCCGCGGGTCGTGTACCGCAAGATCGCGTACCTTTCAGCGATCGCGCTTTCACTGGTTCCCTTTGCCACGCGGTGTTTGCTCAAGTGCCAAGAAGTGGAATGTCTCACCATGCTCCAAGAACCGATGCAGGCTCTGTATTGGATCTTCACGTTCTGGCGCGAGTGGACGTATTTGCCTCGTCTCGTGGACTTTGTGGTCTCGCTTCCCGTGGGCTCGACGATCATTTCCGTCTCGTGTATGCTCACGACGTACCAGCTTGCGTCGATCACCTTCTCTGCGCTTGCCGACGCCGAAGTGACCTACCACCGTCGCTTGATGTACGCCAAATGCTTTACCGCACTGACATCCGCGCGCCGTGCGCGGATGAACAACTTGCCCCACTTCCGCCTCAAGAACGTGGTGAATATCAAAGCCTGGATTTCGTTGCGTGGCGGTCGCACGTGGCTCAAGCGCCAGTCTCGCCAGCGTGCGGCCGATGAGATTGTGTCGACCTCGTTTGTCGTGAACATGGCGCTTCTCGCGGTCATGGGCATGCAGGCCGTCTCGGAGCAACCAAGCAATGGCGCCAATGCGCTGGTCAACTCGCTGCTTCGACTTGAAGTCACGTCGTGGTGCTTGCTGTCCAGTATGTTCATGCTCCGCTTCATGATGCTCGGCTCGAATATCAACAAAAAGTACCAAAACACATCGCTTCTTCTCACCGAACAGGTACAGTCTCTCTATGTCTCCCCCTCTCTGTTGGTGTCGTGTACTGATCTCGTGTGTGTGTGTACGTCAATAGATGAACGTGTACTTGCGCTTGTTGGTCAAGCCCCACAAGAAAGAAAAGCTTCTTGTCTCCAACAATGTGCTCAAACTGGCGAGCAAGCTGCTGAAAGAGCTCAATTCGCCCAACAAAGTCTCAGGCATCACCATGAACCCGCTCTTGTACAACATGACCCGTGTCATCGTGCTCAGCGCGTTTTCGTCCACGGCGTCCGAGTTTTTCGGCTTCAAGCTCAAGCTGTGGAAGATGAAGCATATCTAAAACTGCCTCCCACGAATATTTCTCTTTATACGTTTTTCATCATTTTTACCGCTGAAAAAATTGAATACCAAACCGGCAACGGAAGAAAAAAAAAGAAGGAATTAACAAAAAAAAATGGAAATGAAAAGAAATAAGTTAGATTTTCGTTTGGTGGGGGTCGTTTAGACCTCTTGTTCTTCTTTGCCTTTTTGGTTTTCGGCGACTAACCTAACTATTGGTCGAATCTATCACGCTCTCTTCTGGTCTTAAAAGGATGGCGTCGGGAACTCGCGCGACGTTCGCAGCAGCAAAGACTCGAGCCTGGACGGCTTGGTCGGGTTGATGGGGCTGCGATCGACGTCCGAGTCTGCGACGCCCAGCACGTGTGGCTCGGCGGCGAAAGACACACGCTTGTTCCGAGAGCTTTCAAAGGAGGGGGTCGTGGTTGTTGTTGTTGTTGTTGCTGGAGATGCTGGACGGGTCGCACACGTGTCCACCATGGCGTGGTCGACCTTGAGGCGCTGGTACTTGAGCGTGAAGCGTTTCATGTAGGAATCCGCGGCGACCAGGAAGGGGAGAGCCTGTTCTGGTTTGTTTTCGTGCCACAGCTGCGCGCCGCGGTCCCGCGCGATCGACATTGCCTTCCAAAGCACAGAGATATCACGGCTTGACGCATCGTACCCGCAGAGCAATGGGAACTCGGACGCGTCGATGGAATCCCGTGGACTGTTTGCCTGCACGAAGATCTTTTCTTCGGCTTGGATTTGGGCCATGGTCCACATTTGAGAAGTCTCCATGTGGATTTTTTCACCGCGTTCCATGTCCCCTAGAATCGTCTCCATGCGTTGGCGAGCGAGTTGGATGAACTTGATGCACGTGTCTTCTTCGTACACGCCCATTTGCTTGAGGATGGCGAGTTCTTTGGCGATCGAGAACAAGTTTCGCTCGATGACGACGCTGTTCATGTCCGACGCCCAGGCTTCCACGAGCATGGTCTTGAGTTTAAGCTGCAGTGCGAGTCCCATGAGGCTGCGTCGCACCGTCACGTCACTCGCATCGTCGCTGGTCTCTTCGCTCTCGCTTTCTTCTTCGCCTTCTTTTTGGGTCGTCAGTCGTGGACTGAAGGCGCCAACATCCGTCGTGTTAATGACGCTGTCCAGTGAGTCTTGGATGCCGCGCACGGACGCAAGCGGTGGCAGGCCGATGATCTTGGCGGTCTCGACCGGCTCGATGGAGCGGCGGCGCTTCTTGGAGCACGCCACAGCAATGTTTTCCATGGGGGGACTCAGCGGCAATACCTCCATTTGAGATTTGGTGTAGTGTTGGTTTGTTGGAAAGGGAAGGGAAACCTGTTTGTTGTTTGTTGGCGCGGTTCGTGTTGGTGTGTCCACTAGCGTCCTTTTCCTTGAATGAAGTTTCCAACGATTTTGATATTCAGCCACTTGACGACTTTGTCGATGTGGATTGAATTGGAGAGGAAGAGGCGGATACTTGGAGGATAATTGCCGCGAGAGACGGGGGTCAAGCTGGCAATTGGCAATGTGGTGATTGTGAGTGGAGACAGCGACTGCTGTTTGGAGGCGCTGTGCCTTTTGCAAGTGCCACCCGCTCCTTTGTGGAGCAAGCAAGCAAGGGAGCGAGTGCCAATGTTTCCAAGACGTCCAGTCGCGCAGTAAGGGTCTGGATGGATTTGAGTGGGATTCGGATCATTGCAATTGGATGACCACATGGGTGTGTCACCCGCTCCGCTGTCACTGGACATGCCACCAGTCACACTCGCTCTTTTTGCGACACTTGGATTTGGCGGACAACTGCGAACTGAGGGATAGGGTGACGAAGAGAGCCAATCGGAAGATGGATACCTAACCATTTTGCGCCGAATCATTTTTATGGCAGAAAAACCCAGTAAAACTGAAATATAAAACCTAACCCTAAGCGTGGCAAGATCTGTCCAACGCACTCACTTTCACCCCAAGTACAATTTGGGTAAAAATCCGTTGGCAGAATCCAGCTTTGGTGGAACTGCAGCCAGCATTGCCTTGCAGCCAAATCCAACTGCGTTAGATTGCAACGGCGGGTTGGCGCCAAGTTCTCGATGAGGCTGTAGCGGTACCAAACCATGATTCTGTATTCCGGTCCCTGGATTTGGATGCACTGGTCGTCAGATCCGTTGGCAACGGGATGTCATGTCTGAGTCCACACTTCCGTGGTGGAGCTTTCAATACTGTACAGTACAGTACCGGCAGGGGGTGCCAGGCCTTCAGGGGAACCCCTGGGACGGGAATTCATAGGTACAGGAACCCATAGTTGCGGTGGTTGTGAGCCTCCAATGCAGCCATCTGAATGGGAGTATTATGGTCGGCGCTGCCGCTCCACCATTCGTTGTTCGAAACAGGTGAGGTTGCCATTGCTCCACAAAGACTGCGACTAAAATCTTGCTACGCCTTTTCGCGAGTGATATTCCATACAGCAGCAATTTCGAAGGGACTAAATGGCTTCATCGAGGAAGGGGTGTGCATCGGAGCGACAGTGGTGCCAGTTGGATCGGTAAACACGCACAACGGCGTTCTGGACTCCACCGCAGTCGGCTCTGAGAGTCGGGAGTCCCGACTCATAGGAGTCCAGCTCCAACCCAGGCTGGTTCGACAATCCTGGTTGGATCAGGCGAGGAAGGAGGGAGCCACCATTCCATCTGGACATGGCTCCATTTCCAGCGTCCGGATCTCCGGTGCATTTCCACTGGAAATTTTCCAGACATTTCCGATCCCACCTTGATTTGACACTGAGTTTTTTTATGAACCCTGAAGGTTGAAGTGAGATAGGTACACTTCCTCTCAAAATAGCGTCAATGAGAAAATGAAAATGGCCAACGGAGACATGGCCAACATCTCACAAGGATCACTGTAGTTGGTGCAGTAGAACTTGTTCCATTCCAGCATTTCGCTTTGACAACGTATCTCAATGTCCACCGCCCAGCCATCCCTCGACCCGCTGCGCGTGCGCGCGCTCGCGCCGGAGATCCTTTCCGTCGCGACATCGCCGCTCAAGGTGAAGCAGCAACAACAGCAACTCCCAATCAGAACGCCACCACCCTGCGCTGTCCACACAGCTCCAACAAGCGCAGTGCGCGATGATCATGGCGTCGCAGGCACAGTTGAAGACGGCGCAGTCGAGCCCAGTGGCGTGCTGGACGACAGCAGAGTCAGTGGGATCCATAGCAGCGAATGTGAGCGCGATGGAAATGATATCAGCAGCGTCTGCTGCGAAAACGATATCATCGTGGACGTGGCATTGGAGCCAGACGCTGCGCCATTGACTCACGACCATCAGGCACCCGATGGCCCAGCGAATGAAGTCCACCCGATCAAGACAAGCGCCGCGGCAGCTCGCGGGTCCATCGCGTTCCCGATGATCGCAGTGGACCGCTACGGCTTTCTCATCACCGACAAGTACAGTACACCTCCATCAATTTCCCGCTACCAATGGATGAACCATTCTTGACCCTTCTTGTGTTGCTCCCCATCAGACGCTACAATAAAGGCATCCCTGCCGCGGCTCAGAAACAGCTCATTTGGCTTGAGAACCGACGAACCGACAAGTGGGTCAAGATGATCGGCAAGCAGCTGGAAGACTGGGAAGTGTACGCCCACCCCCACACCACCTCTTCCTCCTAGTACTGGGATGTCTCTCACCTTCTCTGCAACTGTAGCTGCCAGCTCAAGAACGCGACCAAGCTCAAGCAGCGGATCCGCAAGGGCATCCCGGAGGCGCTGCGTGGGCGTGTGTGGTGCCACCTCGCTGGCTCGACCCAAATGATGCACAACAACCCAGGCGTGTACCGTGACTTCCTTCAAATGAAGCGCGTGCCATGTGAAGAAACCATCGCGAGGGATATTGGACGCACTTTCCCCAAGCACTACTTGTTTAATGACCGGTCGTCCATGGGCCAATGTGCACTCATGAACGTACTCAAGGCGTACTCGCTCCATGACCCAGAAGTTGGCTATTGCCAGGGAATGGGCTTCCTCACCGCCATGTTCTTGAGTTACATGCCCGAAGAGCAATCGTTTTGGCATCTCGTGGCGTGTTTGAACCATAAACGGTACGATATGGCGGGCCTGTACAGGCCACGCATGCCCAAAGTGCCCGAAGTGCTCAGCGTCTTTGAACAATGTCTCCACCACAAGATGCCGCAACTCGCCAAGCATATGGAAGACGAAGGCATGCACCCGACCATGTACTTGACCCAATGGTTCATCACGTTGTTCACGTACAATTTCCCATTTGAATTTGTCACGCGCGTGTGGGATGCGTTTCTCCACGAAGGATGGAAAGTGATCTTCCGCGTCGCACTCGCACTCATGAAACTGCACCAAAGTACGAAGAGCCAAAAGCCTGGGGTGGGATGGGATGCTTACCAAAGACTCACACCTGTTTTGTGATCCTTTGCAGAAACGTTGCTGGCGCTCAAGTTTGAAGGCATCATGGAGTTTTTCCGCGAACTTCCGACCATGGTACGTGGGTCAGCATACCCAACCATCCCATGCAACATGGCGTCCTGAGGCTCATCCTCTTTCTCTCTTTGTATGGGACAGGTGGACACAGAGGAAGTCTTAGCGACTGCATTCCGCTTGCCACTGAAGCGCGCACAACTCGACTCCCTCCGTGAAGCCTACGAACACTCCATCTCCAGCAAGGCCTAGCCAAGCCTACAGTCGATAAATGGGGTGTATTATGATTGTATGCTTTATTATACGAACAGTAGGAACTCATATCGACCTCTTTTTTGCCCTACTCTACTCGTCTTTGTTTTTCTTGGTTGCGAACCGTTGCTTGAGTTTTGGTAACACCACAACACCCACAATGGCCACGACCACCAGTTGAATGGTCGTGGTGGTGTCAATGATATCGCCCTTGGACCGCAATTCTTTGAGGATCAAGCCAGCCTTGCAGCTCAAGAAATTGTACGGGATCAGACCAATCGCTGGCCCCATGGCGAATTGGAGAATCGGAATATCCAGATGTGGCGACGCCATGTTGATAAACCAGTTTGGTGTGAATGGGAATACCCTGAGAAACACCATGTAGAGCGCCAAGTCGTCTCTGTGGGCGTCCATCATGGCGCGCAATTGCGTGAGTCTGTCGGCAAACAAATGCGCCACGACTCGTTTGCCCAGTTTCTTGGAGACCAAGTACATTAACACCGAGCCAAGCGTATTATAAAGCAAACACAATGGAAAACCCATAGAAATGCCAAACAATGCACCGCCAAGCAAGTTGAAAAACACCGTGCCCGGGATCGCAAACGTTTGCAAATACAAATAGCAACATGCGTGGGCAAGCATTAATTGCATGGGCTTTGTACTCGCAAAGGACTGCAGCGCATCGCCCAGTGATTGCGCGGCTTGTAACGAGGTTGGCAAATGCAGTTTTTGCCATTCCGAGTCACTGAGTGCACGAACCACGAGAAAGTACAATGCCACAAGAAGCGCACAAGTCGCGGCCATGAACACGACACCTAGGATCTTCAGATCGCGACGCCATAGTGCTGCGCGTTCGCTGCGCAGCGGAGCCGGTGGCGGTGGCGCCATGTCCCTCATGGGACTTGAAGCCATTTTTGTCAAACAACAACGGTTTCTGGATTTTGGGTGCAAAAGGGGGGCAAGCGATTCGAACCAATGCAACCGAATTCTAAGTTCCAGTTAAGAACCGCCAACACCAACAAAAATTGATTTTTTTTTTTTTTACCAACAAAGTGAACTGAACTCCAACAAATAAGAAGGAAAATGGCGACCGAGCAGCAGCATGAGCGCCACTTGGCCACGACTGGCCAGTATTTGGACGACGCCCACCAGCTCATCGTGGAAACTGGCGCCGTCTCTGCGAACATCACGACCAACTTGGCTGAGCAGCGCGATGTGCTCGGCAAAGTGCAAACGGATGTCGCCACGACGCGCGAGGATGCGGAGCAAGCCCGTTCGCATTTGGCCAGTTTGAAGCGCAAGCACTTGTGCAAAATGCTGTCGCTGTATTTTATCGTGGCCGTGCTGAGCGCGCATATCATTTTCCGCGTGTTTAAGTGTGCATTGAGCGACGAGTGCCCCAAGAAGAAGACAGAATAAGAACATGTAACTCTTTTATCAACTGCACTCGACTACAATATCAATACACCCTCTGAGACTCTTGCTGTGCTCGAGAATGAGCAGCGTCCTGGTTGCATTGCTTGGCTGTTCTCTAAAAACTAAGGAATACCGTTGAGAACAGATACTGTACACTATGGCGTGGGACGAACTGAGGAAAACCAGCGGAGGTCAAAGCACAAGGCATCGCAATCGCTGAGTTGCTCCACGAAGCGACTCTGTGATTGAAAAGAGATTATTTGAAATAATCTCCCTCTCGACTATTTTTCTCACTTTTTCATTGCTGCCACAAATGTGGGCAGAGAAAAAGCATCCATGACGCGCCACAGCGATACACTGTGCTGCGTTCAGTACATGTACAGAAGATCGGGTTGATCAACTCGCGGTTGAGCAGTCTGCATCTGTCCGATCTGAACCCACCGTGGGTTAATAGTAACTCACTGTGGGTTAAACGAATCTACCAACTGCGTTGATCTGCAGAGATCCAGTAAGGCCAGAAGGAATGCGGCTGGCCGACCGCTGGTGGCCCACAAAAGTGTACACAGTACTTTCGAAGAACTCCTTCTGGCGGCGCAGCCTTCGTGTTTCTCACTTTGCAATCTGCTCCAAGTTTGCTTTCCGCCCCCTTCCCCGTCACTTTAACAATCAAGGATGCGCTCCCCCATTCTTCTTCTCGCCTCGCTTGGTCTCGCCAGTGTGGCCGCGTACCAGACAAATGTCCACTACTACTTTGATGCGGCCTCTTCGGGCATCGACGGCCGCATCGCGATCGACTACGACCCCGAGGTCAAGTCAAATGAAGCCAAGATCTACGCCGATCTCACCTTTAAAGTAGACATGAAGGCGCTGCAAAAGGCCGAACCCAAGTGCAAAAAGGTGACCGAGTACACGTGGCACATCCACACCAAGTGGGCACAGCCAGCCACGTACGCGAGCAACTCGGCCAGCTTTGCGCAATGCGCCAAGGCCATCACGGCCAACCACTACGATCCGTACCGGTCGTGTGGTCCTGCCTCGGACTATGTGGACGCACCCGAGTGTGCCGGACGCGCCGCGAGTTACCAGTGCTCGCCTCAAAACTACCAGAAAGATCCGTGGCTCTGTGAAGTCGGGGATCTCTCGGGCAAGTTTGGTCGCTTCAAGCCGAATAAACACGGTGTTGTGTCGGGCGCGTGGACCGACAACAACTTCCCGACGTGGCTTTCGCACACCACTCGCTGGAGCATTGTGGTCCACGCGGTCTGTGGCGATGCGACGCCTCGTGTCGCGTGTGCCTATGGCTCCATGTTGAGTCGCTTGAATAAGAAGATGCCAATGAAGGCGGACGAGGGAAATGAAGAGGGGGAGGTCGATACGGTGGAAAGCGAGGAGGAGGCTTCGTACGACGTGGAGACAGGCAACAAGCGTCTTCACATCCGCATCAGCCGCAACCACGACGGCAACAACTAACGGACTGTAACAGTTAGCGCTGTCTTTGCGTGGAGCAGCAGCCTCAGTTCTGCAAAACGGATTTTCATATTTTGAGTTGTTTCCATTAGTTAAAAATAAACATTTTGCGTCCGCTGATTGGGTGATAAAAAATGTGTAGCCATTTCAGGCGCGCGTCGCAGTTTTTATGCTGTGAAAGAAGTCGCGGGCGATGGAGAGATTGTCCAGACGTCAGCCCCCAACGGACGGACTCTGGACGACAGCGATGACAGTACAGTAGACACGTTCCATCGCCCTGGAAGTTCGATCTCTCATCGACGTCAGCGTCGCAACCCATGGACGCTCCGTTCCGCGGCCAGGTCCTGGGAGCTACTGACAGCATCTGGCTTCCAAGTGGGCATTTCTCAGTGCAGTGCAGTGTCAAGGATGGCAACGATCATCAAATGTATTTTAACTCTGGGCAGTTGTATTCATATCAACTGCTTCTACACATCAACTCTACTCTACTATGCACTGTTTTTCTACAGACACTTCCTTCTCTTTTTGTGTCTCTGCGTCTCTTAGGCCAAGCCAGCAAACGGATCATCCGAGTCATCCGGTGCCGTGTCTTGGTCTTGGTCTTGGTCTTGGTCTTGGTCTTGCTGCTGAAACTCGAAGCCAATGATATTATTCCCAGCAAACGGATCAAACTGCAACGACGGGGTGGCCAAGCTGCTGCTGCTGCTGCTGGTGCCATTGTTGTTGTTGCTAAAGTTGCGCGACGGCGACGGCTTTGTCGGCGAGCCCAAGTCCAGCAAATTGGCCGTCGCTGTAGCCGGGGGCAGTGGCGGCGCCCGTGGAGGCGACGCTGCTCCTGTGGCGGCGCTCGCCAGCGACGAAGACAGTGAGAAAACGTCCTCACTGACCGACATGAAGCTGCTGAGAATGCTGCTGGACACGCTGGAAGCGCTGAACGGCGGGCTGCCCAGGCTCGAGCTCATGCTGACCACAAACTCTTCCATGGACCGTGACGCCGCGCGGCCCTTGCGGCCCCTATTCGAGAGTGATTGCGCGCGGATCTCCACGAGAAACAAGTGGAAATCGTCTTTCGCTTCTTCCATGGCTTCCAACACGATCCGCGTCGTGGCCTGCATGACTTGGGAAAACGCACCATAATGGGCATTCATTTCTTGCCATAAATGGTCAAATAATAAGAAAACTATTGGGGAAAATAAGAAAAAAAATATGAAATGTTAGTCAAAACGAGCAGCTCATTTTTTTTATGAGGAGCTCGTTTTACGAAAGCGTACCTTCTGAGAAAACCACGTAAAAGGCATTTTTATCGTTGAAAAAATGCCAATTTAAATGCCTTTCTTTGTTCAAACAGCCATCGTTTGTCCAAAACGTGCGTGCAAGCACACAAGTCACATTGATACCGGCGGGCCCCCACGGGTACGTGTTCTCCCGGGAGCCAGGCACTTGGTGGTCCACCATGCGGGACGCCTGGTCAAAGTAATGCGTCGAGAAATACACAAGGCACTTGAGACTGAGCAGCCCACCGGCGCGAAAGTCAGTGGTCGGGTCAGGACGCTGGAAACCCAGCCGGCTCCACGTGGCACCCGAGGCTTCATACACTAGAGCGTCCTGGCCTTCGCTTGTGCTTGTACCGTACATGGCCACCCAGAGCTCTTTCCTCATCGACTCGTACACGTCGTGGTCGGTCACACACGGCTGCTTGAGCCACGCGTAGGCCTCTTGCATCGCTGCCAAGAGGTGTTCTTCTGGGCCCACGACTTTACCTCCTGGACGAACCCACAGCGCGTCGCTTCCACCTGGTCCATTCACTCCACCTGGTCCTCCCCATCCTCGGAATAAATTCTTTTTTTCATCGGCTTCCTTTTTCAATTGGTCCCGGCGGTTGGCTTTGGAAATGGCCTGCGCTTCGTCTTCGCGTGCTTTTCGGTCCAAATTGGACAAGTTTTTGCAGCCGTCCGAGAGCCCAAAGTGTAACGCGTACGCGACTACGGTGCCATCAGCGTACCCACAAAGGATACAGCGTTCGTCTTGCGAAATGCTCACACAAGTTAAATTGGCTGGGCGTTTACACTCCAAGCGGCGCACGACTACTGACGGAGCGCCGGTGTCTCGCACTTCCACGATGCCGTCGCTTCCACCGGTCGCGGTGATCAAATACTCGCCCGACCGCGTGAAGAAGACCCCGCGGTCCAAGAGCACTTGCGGATGGCCACCAGCTCCACTGGCTTCCTCTCCGCCAGTAGTAGCAGTAGTACTGCTTCCAGTACCACTACTACTATAGGTGAGCCGATCGTGGGAGATGAGCACGCCGTTCATCGACACCAAGTACAAATCGGATTGTTCGGCGTCATCGTGGTGGTCATGCTGGAAACTGCCCACTTGTCCATTGATATGCGAGATCCGATTCGCCACGGAATGGATCAGCGTATCGCCATTTTGAGAGATCGTCAAATGGGTCACCACCGAGAAAGCGGGGCTACAAATTTCAATATGGTGGAGCGGCGTCGCACTTCTCAACGAATGCACCAAGACCGTGTTGTCTTTCGACGAACTCACAACAATATCCAAGTCCACATGGAGCGCGACAGCGACCACTGGGTTTGTATGGCCATGTAACAGCACCCAGGGCAATCCGCCCACTGGAAGTTCTTTTTTCACACCAAAAAGCCGTCGTGACCTTGTCGCGGCCATCTTGGAAAGCGCCCACACGGAGACCGTGCAGTCTTCGCTTCCAAAGGCCAGTGCCAAGTCGCCCGTGAAGTCATCTTCGCTGCAGGCCATGCATAAAATGGGCTTCTTGTGGAACGCGATCCGCTGCAGCAGCTCGCCATCGGCCGACCAATGGATCCGCCAACTGCCGTCCCAGTACCCGCAGCTGATCATTTGTTCATAGAAAACCACTCCTTCACGCACCAAAGAGCCCAGTGGTAATCGCCACCACTGGTCCACGTCCGCCAGTGTGAACGGGCAGCTCTTGGACGCATCGGGCACGGAATTCAAGTACTTTTTGGCAAACACCACGCCTTCCGAGTCGCTCGTGTACACGACGACGCCCTGGTGGTCGCTGCTGGAACCGCTGGAGCTGTGGGCGCCGATGCCCGTGCCACTTCCCAGGCCCGGCCCACTGCTTCCTCCACTGGCCAGCGAGCCAATCGCGGCCACACTGCCACTGACAAGGCCAGTGGCGGTGCCAGTGGCACTGATGCCACCAGTGCCACTGCCGCTGCCACTTGCGCTGCTGCTGCTCGTGTTCCAGGCACTGGCAAAGCGGATACTGACCACTGGCGCACTGTGCTTGGAGTTCAAATCGTGGCGTCGTACTTGGCGGCGAGAGGACAACGACGCCATGGCGTGGGAGGCCGGGTACCGTGCCTCAAGTGACTCGTCTTGGCTGAGTCGCCGTGGGTGGGGCTTTTTGAACAGCTGCATGGGCAGTGTGCCTCGTTGCGTGAGCCGCGCCCGTGTGCCCACGTTCAACGACGAAAGCTCCAGCCGCTCCGGTTGGCAGGCGATGTGGGTGGCATTCTCCGCCTCTAAAGCGCCTGCGCCATGCTGCTGGACGCCAAAGACCAAGTCGATCCAGTGGTGGAGATGCTCCGAGACGTAGTCGCTCTCAAGGGCTAGGCGATGCTGGCGGATGAAATCATGCGGAGACGACGCCCACGGCGGAAGCACGACACGCTGCGCCAACGAAGAGGAAGAGCCAGCAGTTGTCGTCTCTTCTGCCTTTTCTTCTTCTGCGTCTGCTTCTGCTGCTGCTGTTGTTTTGGCTGTGGAGTTGAGCTGTTTGTTGCGGTCGGCCATCAAAAACTCGGGCAAAAAATAAAATTCCGGTGGCAATTCAAACGCGTGGCTGTGGTCTTCTGTACAAAGACGGTACGCCTCGGCAATCGACCCAAACACACCAGTCTCCTGTTGCTGAGACTGTTGCTGTTGTTGCTGGCCGTTGACGGCCAATGCATTTGTGAACGGCGCCAAACGGCATAAAAAGTAATAAACCGATTTCAAATGGCTGGAAGACGTCGCAAAATGATGTGGCGGGATCATTTGAGATGGTCCTTGTCCTTGCCCCTGGCCCTGGCTCTGGTCATCAGAAGGCAGTGTGGTCTTATAAAACTTGCGCACTTGTTCCCGTCCTTTTTCATTTTGCATCCCAATGGGTTTTGTCAAATCACGAAACACTTGTGGGTCATCTAAACACAAATTTTTCGAAAAAAAATCTTGCAAAACCCATGGAAATACGGGGTATTGCGTCAAATCACTGTAACTTCTTCCCGCAGATACATTGAGTACCATTAAATACTCAAAATTGGAAATTTCACGACGCACCCACATTTCCATCCATTTACTTTTTTGAAACATGCGTTCAAAAGATAAAAGCCGTTTGGACCATTTATGGAGACACGGCGGCTTGCGGTCTTTTATCGTGGCGTACACCAATTCCGCATCTTCGGCATTTTCAAAGCCAAAAAAACACGAACTGCCATCCACAAAAAACAATTCCAAGCCATTTTGAGCATTCATCAAAAACCGTCTCCTGTAGATCACTCGCACGACACGGACGCCCCAGACGCGGCGTTTTAATTCACAGACGCCAAAGGACTCGCTCCACTGCACTTGGGTTTTGACGGCAGCGTCGTTGGTGGTTGTCAATTGGGAGAGTTTGTGGAGCGTGGTGACGTATTCGCCTTCAAAAACGATGGTCGTCGCGCCGATACGGAGGATCCCGTAGACGAGAAGACCCGACGGAAGCACGAGGTAGGCCTTGGTGCGGTACAGGCCACTGAGCGTTTTCCACTGGTCGCTTTTGGCTCCACTGCGGGTGCCACGCGAGGCGACCGCCGTGGAAGCAGGCTCCGCTGGCGGCTGTTGCTGCTCTTCTGCTGCTGCTGCTGTAGAGGTGGTGGAGAGGCTGGGCGTCTCTGGTCGTGGCGGCGTGGACTCGCCACTTGACGGGGTCGGCTCTTGTGCTGAAGTTGACGTAGCAGCCGTCGCATTTTGGCCCGACTGGCGGCGCCAGAGCCGTGGTGCTCCCGCTGATGCGGCCGCCTCCGCGGTCTTGGCACTGGCACTGGCGGCATCTTCATCGGCGCGGCTATTGGACCGTGAACTGCTGCTCGCGGCGCCTGTGAGCATGCGGATGCCCGAAGAAAAACGGGACGAAATCACACCAATGCGGCCAAATTTGTCCTTCCCCGATGATGCCGACGCGGCCTTGACCGAGGACGCGACGTCGTCCACCACTGCCGACCCTTCGGAGGCTCGGTTGTCACTTGTAGCAGCAGCAGCAGCAGCCACTTGAGGAGACGCCAATGGGTCGAGAGGCAGCTGCTCAAGCTCTTTCTTGACTACCGAACTTTCGGAGTCGCGACGGTCGGCGCTGCTGCCATTGCTTCCATTGTTTCCACTGCTACCGGTGCCCATGAGCCCACTTCCGGCTGTGTGGGTCCGACTGCGGCGTCCACTGCGGGCCGAACCCGAGGACGACGGTGGTGGCAGGCCAGCCGAGTCTCTTGCTCCAGGACCACCACCAGTTTCTTCGCCACCCGACCCAGAGTCGGCGCCGCCGTCGCTAGCCGTGTACCCTGTCAGCGCATCCATGACCGAGTCCACAACCTCATCGGCATCGTACGCAAACTCTTCTTCTTCCTCGACGTCTTCCTCTTCCTCAGCGCCCAGCGGACCACCAGTAGAACCACCAGTAGAACAACCGCCAGTAGAACCACCAGCAGCTCCATCAGCCAGCGACACGGACATGGAGAACGCATCCATCCCGTCGTCCCTGGTGATAGTCCCACTGCGTGCTCCCTCTCCCGCTCCCACTGCTTCTCCCGCTCCCACTTCCGGCGATCCATTGGCCGCACTGGATCCAAGATTGGACGACGCATTGGCCGCGAGCGACTTGAGGTACTCGGCGTATACGACCATCGTGTCATCAGTATCGGGAAGAAGCCGTGAACGGATCCAGTTGCTGGACGTGTACGTATCCAGGCGCCAAAACTCGTTCTTGCTCAGTGCATCGGGGAGCCCATTTTGCACCAATTCATTTGTGCCCAGGCTCGTGGGCGTGAACGCATTTGTCCACACATGGCGGACGCCCCACTTCAGCAACACACGCAGCCGCATCCAGTCGTCCATATCTTTGGCCTTCACACGCTGTAGCCAGACTTCCGCTGTCGCAGCAGTATTAATACCAGAAGTAGTAGTAGTACTACTGGTGATGGGCGTCCGTGTGGACCGTCCGATGCGTTCCAGCTCGGCCTTGGCGCGGTCTTTTTCGTCCACTTCTTGGGTCAGCATGGTCGTGCGGCGCATCGCTCGGCTTTCGCGTGCGTGGGCCATTTGTTCAAAGTAAAACAGATCACGACGCGCGACTTCTTGGTTACTATTCGCAAAATCTTGTTGGTTCAAAAGCGCACTGAGCTCCTCAGACGACCGCAATGGGTTTGCGACAAGTCCAGCCAATGTGCTGGCCAATTTGACCGCCGAGTTGGACCACAATTTGCGCCGCACTTTGTTGATCAGCATCGCCAATTCAGGCACAAACCACAGCACCAGCGACGTCTCATCGCCTGGCGCCGAGCGCACGTGGTTGCTTTGCGAAACGAGCCCATTAATGCCACTGGAAAAGGAGGAAGAAGAGGAAGACGACGATAAACTGGACCGGGACGGCGTGAAGCTCGACTCGTACTGGCTCGGGTCCCGCCCCAGTCCCATGGCGTTGACAAAGTACTCAAGTTTGTTGATCCGCGCATGGAACAAAACGGAACTGGCCTGTAGCTGGCGTGGCTGTGGTGGTGGTACCCCTTGGCCCTGGTCCTGGCTATCGACAGCGGCTGCTGCGTCTTCTTGTTGCTTGTCATCGCCATGGAGAACCAAGTAAAACGAGCGCAACAAAAGCTGCAGCACTTGCCGCATGGGTCCTCCCGGGTGGGGCCGCATGGCCACTGTGCCCTGGGAACTTCCCGACGTCGAGAGCAAGTTGAACCCAAAGCCCCGCGACGATGAGGAAGAGGACGAAGAGGAAGAGGACGACGCTCCACTGTGGCGGTTACTGCTGCTGTGGTCGCGTCGCATGCTCGGTGGGCCTCCGCCGACCGGTGGCGGGCTCTGTGGGCCACTACTACTACCACCACCACCACCACTGGAGACACCCACGGCACTGGTGACACTGGACAAGTTCAATCCAAGACTTCTCGCTGGTTTGCGGCCAAAGCTGGCGTCTTTTTCCGAGTGGAAGTAGGCCGCCAAGTGCTGCCACACGCCCAGCACGGCTTCCACGAGCTCGGCTTCATGCCACAGCATCCGCTCACAGCGCCAGTACACGGGTGCTGGCTCGCTATGGTGGTGGCTGTCCATCGCCTCCTCGGGGCTCATCTTGCCCAGCGTATCCGGATCGTAATGCAACACGACCGCGGCCGCTAGCGTCGCCAAGTTTTCCGCATTTCGCCACAAAATCGACTCCCGAAACTGCGCATCCGCTCCTCCTGTAGCTCCTCCTCCTGCTCCCCCTCCGCTGATATCTCTCAGATTCAATTCCACTTGCAACAACGCGTTCATTTTATCCAACGTCGCCTTTAACAACGTCACGACCACAACTTGCAGTTCTTGGGGCGAGCCAATGAACCGTGATAAACTGGTAAACGGGTCTTGTAATAAAATCCACGACATATCGTTTGCCTTGGCCTCCAAGCAAACGATCGACGAAATCAGTTCGTACGCGGTTTGCGTGATCATAAACGCACAACGCCGTGGCTGCAAGCACGAAATCATTTCAATCGCGGCCATTTTCACCTTATTTGGCATATCCCGGAACGAAACACTGTTCAAAACATGGTTTTTGCCCTTTTTGTTGCGTTCTCCTTCCGTCGGAATCGTGAATAAACCCGACACAAAACCGTCTTCTTCTTCTGCGTCTTCTTCATCTGCAGAGTTTGTTGTGGATACGTTGAGGATCGAGTACAGAGCGTTGATCCGGGTCTCGTCACGTTCATTTGCACTCAGTACAAGCTCCCGGAGCTTGCTCAGTGGGACACCCGCGCAACCGACAAGCGGCACGCCATACAGCGTCCCAGGAAGTCTATCTCCCACTCCCACTTCTCCCGCTCCCGCTCCTGCTTCTCCCGCAGCTGCTGGCTTGTAATGGTCGTCTCCTCGCAGACTCAAGATCGCTTCAATGATCGGTGTTTGCTCCGTCGTGGACGAAATCGTCACCGCGCCTCCGGAAGTCGAAATACTATTATAAATCAACATATTACGATTAATCGCACTCGCGGGTGTCGCACTGGCAAATAAAATTTTCAAATGGCGGATCGCGACCAGGCGAATCGACAAGGAACTCGCCCTGACCATCTCCAAAAAGGGAAACACTAAATTCGCATGCCAAATCATCGCCCCCGAAAGCATTTGTTCATCAATGAGTGACTCGTACTCTTCACTGGAGACGCCAGGCGGTTTCATTTCACTTTCACTGACTTGAAACCCCAATAAAAGCAATAAAATCTCCGAGTACACGCCCATGGTCACCGGGTGGCCCGCAGCGTTTAAGGCACGCATGATGAGAAACGCATCACCGATGGATAATTGGATTTTATCCAGCGAATTCACTTTGTCCTTTTCTTGGCAACATTGGCATTTTAATGTCAAATACGTGCGTAACAACCGCAACGTCATCACACGCAAAGTATTACTACTGAAATTGAGCAACGGCAGCCAAATGCGAAGCCCCCCGAGGCGTCCAAATAAATCCAAGAGGCCCGCGGGTGCGGTGGGTTGCAAAGAAAGTTCAATCAACAGCTCAATCAAGTCGGGCAAGTCGGCTTCGGGTACATTTTCCACGACCGAGCCAGCATCAGCTTCACCATCCGACATATTCTTGGCAGCCGCTCCCGAGCCAGTATTCACATCGCCAGCGTCTTGCAGGCTCGGCGTGCCATCAGCGTTCAAACCGGATGACATCGGGTTGGTCGGCTTGCCGATCATACAGAAAATCAACGACCGCGTGCTTTCATACGACAGCTGGGTCTTGACTTCTTTGGCTTTGAGCCCGCGGCCGATCACCGAGGTCTTGACAGGCTGCGCTTCACACAACTCAAGCGTGATGATCGCCAGCACACGGCGTCTCAGTGCATCGATCTCCGTTGGTGTGAAACTTCGCACACGTCGCAGCGTCGTCGAACTCTCGTGGCGCCAATAGATCCAAGACAAACATCTCAAAAAATGCCTCGTCGAGACCGCGGAGGACGTGGTCGCATCTTTACGAGTGGCGACTTCCAGCTTATCAAACACCAGATGCTGGATTTCCGTGGGCGCGTTGACCCAAATCCGGAAATTGAACAGTAAAAACTTGTAAATCTCATCGGATAACGTGCGATCGGAAACCACCGCGCTTTTGAGCCGTTCAATCGCGACCAGCAAATCTTGGGTCAGATATTTTGGAGGCAAAGAGCGGACAAGAAGCGCCGTGAGCCGCACCCCTTGTTGGCGTCGGAAAATGAACTTGTTGACATGCGAATGGCGCATGATTTCGCCCAATAACAAGATCACTTTGGAAATGCTGCGGACACCAAGCGCACGTGGGATGACATCGGCCATTTGAAGCAAAAATTCCGAATCTTCGTCAAATTGCGACTGGTTTTTGGTGGCCAATACTGCCAGCTGGTCGTCACTGCCAGTGACACCGCTAGTGACAAAAGGCAGCGTGGCGGCGGTGTTGGCGGCTGTGACCAGCAACGGGAGACACACAAGTGGGCCTCCCAGCTGTGCGATGGCTTGCTTGAATGTACCAGCGCGTCGTAGCCGCACCGAGGTGCTGGCGGCTTCCGCGTGGTTGTCGTTGCCACTGGAATCAAAGCACAAACCGCGCTGGCGGTCGCAATTGCGCGCGTCGTACGCAAACAAAAGCCCATCACTGCCACCGCCAGCACCCGCGCCAGCGCCACCCGAGGTCAGCGGGAGCGGCAGTGCGCTTGCTGCTGCTGCTGCACTGGCCGTCACCGCAGCCGCGACACTTGTGGAAGACGAGGAGGACGACGAAGTCGATGAGGATGAAATGTACGAGTTGAACTGGAACACCAGCGCATCGTATTCATCGGCGCTTTTGATACTGGAAACGATATTCGCCGGCAGCGGCTGCCCAAAGAGAGCCGTGGGCCCAAGAAGCACTTTCAACGCCGGCCCACGGTCCCGCTCCCGCATCGCAATGTACGACTTGACGACGGGCGCCATGTACACGGTGTTTGGGTACGTGAGCTTGGTCGAGTGGCGAAGTTCTCCGTTTAAAAACACATCCACTTTGGACCCACGGATTTGGCGGTGGGTATGCACGATGGATAAGAAATGCCACCGACCGGGAGTTAACAAATCCGGAATTTCGACATGGGAATCGTTTTTTTTCTTGTCAAAACACGTAATCGCCAAGGAAGAGCGCAAAACAGAACACATAATTCCAACATCCGTTTTCCCACTGCGTCACAAAAAATACAACAGAACACAAAAATGTGTCAGAACAAAAAAAACCAAACAACAACAAACCAACAGAACAAAAAAAAATCGCCAACGTACCAAAAGGTGAATAGTGGTGCGGATGTCTCTGGAAGACATTCAAACTTGAGCCACGCGCAGAACGTGTACCCATTTGTTGGAAATGCGTCCAGCACTGGTAGCACGAGTCCAGAGAATTCGCCACTCAGATCAAAGAAACTGACGGGTCCAAACGAATCCCTTGCAATCATCTCCAGTGTCGCGATGTAGTAGCTCACGGCCTGGTCGTCCGGGTCTTCGTGCTCCATACGAGGACTGCGGAACACGGCCAGCATCGCGCGAATGTCGTCGCTGGATACGGCGTGGTTAGCGAGATAGAGAAACAGTCGCAACACTTTCTTGAGCACTTGGTTGCTCACAAACGGATCGGTAAACAGACCACGCTCGCTCAGGAAAGTCAGGATGTTGCGTTGCAAGCCAAAGCTGTTGCAGGCTTCGACGTTGCCGCAACTGCTGCGCACAAGATTGATCAGGGCATCCAAGACTTGAACCTAGAATCAACCAAAGCCCATCGATGTTGCGTCAGACTCGCCAACAACCATTGAATTCCTTTGTTTCGTTGGGACTTGTCCAGAAATCCAGATGTCCAACTTTGTACCTGCGCTGCCTCCTCCAAAACGCCAACGATTTCCGAAAAGATCGCATGGAGTGCTGCTGGATTGCGGATGGTGGTCTTGGCGGCATCAGCTTCACGGTATTCTTTGCCTCCCACTGCCAAAACATCACAGACAAAAACGAACCCATGAGCCACACATGTGCAAAACAACCTGACGACGATGATGGGAACATGGCTTCATACGTACGCAAATCATTCAGAAACGCCGAAACCATTCCATCGGTGAGCGGCGCCGACACGGCCGCCCATGCCGACACTTCCATGCCGACAGTAAACGTGGAGCGCCGTCGATCCCGCATCACCTTGACGGTTAATTATCTTCTTTCGTGGTTACCGCCGACTCTTATTCTATAGCTTCCTCGCCCCCTCTGGATTCCGTTTTGTGATGGCCACAGAGGAAGAGGATGACTGGAAGTTCACTGGATCTTGATCCGTCCAGGAAGAGATCCAGAAGAGAGGCGGAGAAAATGGAGATCGCGTTGGCGTTGGTTTGACCTCCTGCTGTGTTTGGGTGTGCCCACGCTGCCCCGGTTGTGGCTCAAACGAAAAACCCGCGCCGCCCCTGCTGGAAAGACTTTCGTCGTCACGTCGTGACGCGAGTCTCAACAACCCGACACACCTTCTCACTTAAGTACGAATCGGCTGTCACTATATCAGCCGCACCTTGCATGAGTGACCTTGATAAGGAGCCATCTTCATTTCCAGATGGCTGCTTGATGATGCGGTGAATGTACAATCCACCCGCGGCACCCCGAAAGCGCTGCAGACAACCGATCAAATACTCGGAGCACCGACATGCCCAGATCAGGATGCAGTACCGAATGAATTTGTGTGAACTCCTCTTCTCTATATGAAGCAAAACCCTTCAGCTACTGTACGATTCCGGATTCTTATTCCGATCGTTTTTCTAAACAATGCGACTTTTTCTACCAAAAGAGGTTATCTGTAGCCACTTGGTGGTCCTCCTTGCGCCGAAACACGGCAAAGTACTTCTTGCCACCACCACGCGCGACTTTCTTGCCTTCTTCCGTCTCCTCGGTCATCGCCTTGATGCACGGGTCCGATTCCTGAGGTGCCATATGAGATTGTTAGTGGCCAACAGACCCCAGGCAAGGCCAACCTACTACAATAGAGTACTGTATGAACGTACCAATTCTTCATCGGGAATGCGCTCAAAGCATGGATGGTTCGTGCATTTCTCAACGTGCCAGTTGTGGAGATCCTCCACGTCCGTGATCGTGTAGAGAATCGCGCCTGGCGCAAGCAGGTAGGCGTACTCGGCAAGCAAATTTGTGCTACATATTACACCCCAAAACACACATGAGCCACCTAACCTCTTCCCACAGGAGCTGATGATCTTCCTCCGTGGGGAAGAATACATACCCGACAATACGGCGGCGGTGGTTGCGCAGCTTAAAGTGCGGGTCCGGGAAACAGAAGAACAGCTTGCTCAGCTGGCCTTTCTTGAAGTAGTGCGGCAGGTAGCGCATGGCGTTTGTTCGAAACACGGACGTGTTCTGGAGCTTGCCTGGCTGCTCGGCGCGCAAGGCCTCAATGCGCAGACGCACGTACTCGGTCACTTTGGGGCGAATTTCGAGTCCCAACGTCAACTTGTCTGGGAACAGCTCGCCTAGTTTGACTGTTGCGGCCATGGACACATACAAAATTCAGGTTCTACAGCACTGATTTTGAAAGTTGGAAGATGAAAGGTGGTGCAAAAGCCTACCAGTGAGTCCACCAAAGCCACAACCAACATCGAGAAAATCGACCGATCTGAATGGCAATATGGACAAACGGTTATCAAAGAAACAAAATTATTGTTCTGGCATGAAATTAGGAACGCACGGGTTCTCGATGCCCGGGTAGTACGGCGACCAATCCATCATGTCGGGGTTCTGCGGGCTGCAGTCACATGAAAAGCAATATCGCGTCAGTCACTTTTTGTGTTTTGTTTTGTTTTCTCGTACCGGCACCCATAATGGACAGTATAACTTGTTGAATCAACGTACTAGTCAAACGAGTCATTATGCGACAGTGGGTTGCAGTGCGCACGCGAGCGGTAATGCTTTTTCTGCGGCATATTCGCGACGGCCATCGTCGTCGCCTCCGCCATTTTTGATTTTTTTGTCGTTGATCAATTTGGTCTTGAGGTGCGATTATTGGGTGGGAACTCGTATCCCGAATCCCTCGTTTCACTTCCCTCATAGAACACTCAAATTCGGAATCGTTGGCGCCAACAACAACAAACTCGAGACACAACATGCCACCGTCCATGACCTTAGCGGCGTCAAGCGGCTCCACGCCGGACGTAGAGCAGCCAAAGTACCTCACGGGCAGGTGCAGCGAATGCAACGATGACAACCTTGTGCTGGACGCGGTCCTCGCACGCCATTTCGATCTCCACGTCTGCATGCTATGCAAGCAAGACCGGAATCTTCGCTTTGGCTGGTACGAGTTGATTCCAAAAACAAGAGCCAAGCAAGAGTTTGCGCTTCCAGACTCGTACTTCCACGGCGTTCCCTTTGTGACAAAGCCCAATCCACGCCATGAGAGCTTTGCGCCTCTCAAATTATACCTCAAGAAAATGCTCATGGACGAGGTGACGCGGTTATACGGTGGCATGGACGCCATGGAAAAAGAGAAAAGCTCACGCAAGCGCAAATCGTACGAGCGTGCCGCGACCCGCACAAAACATGTGCTGAAAAAGCGGTCCATTTTGGCGGCAGGAGCATCTTGGGCCGGCAATGGCGATGCACAGAATGGCCACACAGCAACAACGCCGCTGGTTTTGGCAGTTGCTGTTCCAGTGGTGAACCATGACCATCAGCATCAGTTCACCACGGAACAGTTTGATGAAGAAGAAGACTCGTGGGTGAAAGAGTGTGCGTGTGGCATTCGAGTGCATTTTGAGAAATGGTGATTTTTGTGAACGTTTTTCGTTTTTGTCTCAAAAAAAAAAAAGAAAAAATATTATTTACTTTCTGCACTTCTTTTTCCCCATTTCACATAAATAAAAAAATAACATGGGATTAATATGCTTACTTTTACAAAGAGAGAGAGAGAGAGCTACCGTCTTGGACTGGAAGGTGTCGTTCCTCCTTCCCAGTGTTAGATGACGTTCACCCACTCGGAGAGCCCAAGAGCTGCACGCGGCGGCGCGGGTCCATCATCGTGTCAAAGCAAGCCGCCATGATTTCCGACAGCGACGACGGCACGCCGCTCGTGGTGTTGGTGGCAGCACCGGCAATTTTCAATCTCTTGCGGCTCGGCGCGACTTGTTTGGGCGAAAGAAGCGTTTCTCGTGACAACCCAACCGCATCCACAAAGCTCAAACAGCAATAATATTTCGGAAGGCGATCTTCTTCCGTGCGCTGCAGCCACTGGGGCAACTCAAACGTTTGCGCTTGGTGGCGGCCCAGCAGCCGGATCCGCATGACCGTCGAGGAGGAGGTCCACACACGCATAGGCAATTGGAATTCTTGCATTTCCATTTCATTTTTAACTGGGAACACTGGCGACTGGAAAAAGGGCACAATTTCACAAGCACTGGCGACCATCTCGCCTGTAAGATCAGAGTCATCAACAGCCACTGAGCCGTTCGTTTGTGGACGTTCATAAAACTCGATCCTGATATTCTGTGGGCCATACGTCGGGCTTCCTGGATGCCAGAAGACACGGTAAGGCAGCAGCTGCACCGAGCTCACCACACAGGGCCCATCCAACAAATAATCAATATAATCCGCGGCATTTTTGTCAGTGGATGCTGAGCTGCTCCAGTAACAGGAATTTCCCGAGGAACAGCCACAGCGCATTTGGATCCGCTCGCCAAGCGTCATCACAAACGTTGGCACATCGTAAAACTCGTGGAGATTGTTGAGCGATTCACGGCGCTTGTAGGTATTGATATCGCGCCAACAACGGGACGGCTTTAGTGTGTTTTCAGGCGTTTCACTGGGTCGGTCCGCCGAGGAATATGCTGTTGTTTGTATGGTACAAACACGTAAGACACAATAGAGAGAGAGAGAGAGATGGAGAGGGAGTTAATGGCCGTATGTGTATACCTTTGACGCCTTTGATCAGTTTCGTATTGTCGCGACAGAGTCCACTGGAGAGACACAGCATTTGTTTCCAGGAATGTTGGCACATTTGGTCATCGCCCACGGCCACGGAGTGCGACGCCAACTGCATCCAGAGATCTACGAAGTCCAAGTGGGTCAGTATGTGTCCACCTCCAAAAAGGGGGCATTTGTCGCTTCTACATCTATCATACCTGACTGTTTCACAATCGTGTACATCGCCACAGAAGATGCCTCGATGGCATGGAGAGAAGCGTGGTCCAGAAACGAACACACGTGCTCCAGCATCACCACGGGCAGCGCCACGAGTTTCCCACTTGCAGCAAGTGAGATGAGGCTGGTGCCCTCCTCGTCAACTTGCCCCATCATGGAAAGAACGTCGCGATGCTTTTCCTCTTCCTCTTCGTCTGCCAATTTCGCTTGCATGAGCTGCTGTTGTTCACCTGCTTCGGGCGCTTCGGTCGTGCGCACGGCGTCTCCTCCTCCGACGGCCAGCATACTGGTCGTCAGCCGCTCCAAGAGCTGCGTTGCGGTCATGATGATGGATGGATATTGAAGAAGAACTTGAAGCCAGGCACGGCGTCGCGTTGGGAACTGTGAACGGGAATGGGCACAAGTGGCGTTCTTCAACAAGACGCCGAAAAAGAGCAAAGGGAACGGATCGAATACGACACGGTCCGTTTTCCAGTAGAATAGTACACGGTTACACAATGCATACCTCTATTAAGTGATAAAATATTTATGTCAAAAGCTTGGTTGTTTACCTCCACATTTGATTACCCTTTCTAATAACGATACAACTTGTGGGCTGACCATTCATGAGAAAATGTTGTACTGTAACCAACACAGACCTCGGAATTTCTCAAGGCAAAATTCGAAGTTTCTCAAAATGTGTACAGTACCCAAATACTGGACCCCTTAACCCTAAATAATTATTTTATTGTAAAATTTTGGTGGGATCAAAAACACCGTAAACATGGTTTAGACAAAAAAAAGGGTTGAAAATGTCCTGGTGTCAAGATATCCATGTGCTCGTGGTACGTGTATTGCTCTACCGGTATGCTGCTATGCTGCCTGGTCGTGAAGCTTCTTGTGCTGTGGATGGTAATCGTGTTTGTTGTTTTTCGTGCTCACGTTGATGAACACAAACCCAGAGATCACCAGCATTGACGCGAGCCACGTGATCGGGCTCGGCACGGCCTGGTGGAAGACATAGTCGGACAGGATCGCAAAAGGCACAGTGAGCGAGAGCCCGACCGTCGCGACCGTAGGAGACGTCAGCAGCACCGCTCGTGCCCACAAATAATCCGAGAGCACATTGTCGAAAAGCCCCTTGCAGCCAATGAGAAATAAGATTTGCCACGTTAACCCGCTGAGCGACTCGAGCCCCGTGTAGTGGAACGTGACGACAAACGGGAACAAGCACACAAAATTGATGACTCCGATGAACCCAAAAAAGAGCGCAATGCTCACACTGTCTTCATCCGGGATCAAGCGGCGGATCGCGGTGATGTAGACGCCGTACATGAACGCAGCAAACAGCGCCACCAGGTCGCCGAAGACGTGGTCTTGCGCGCCTGCGCCATGCGACCCAGCGTCGTTAAACACCGTGGTGATATTGCCCAGCATACACAGCACAACGCCGACCAGCTTGAGCCACACAAACGGTTCGTTGAGTGCGCAAACGCTGAGTAAAAACGTAAACACCGTCGACGTGGAGCTCACAATGGTGCTGCTGGTCACGCTGGTCATGTTGAGGCTTTGGTTGTACGTGAAATTCGCAGCAAACCACAGTGGCGACACGATCGCACTGATCTTGATGATCTGCTTGACGCCGACATGGCCAGCCTTTTGCCGCATCAAGCCGCCATGGGCGAGCATGCCGTCCTTGCCGTCCCAGGATTCGCCACGCAGATATGATCGCAACCGTGGCCATAGGATTTGCGACAAATACCATAATGGGAGATTGACAGAGAACAATGTGATGCCGACATAGGTGAGAAAAAACGGACCTTGGAAGCTCAGTTCATGGAAAATGTACTGCACCAGCACACTCGCAAACGTCCAGATCAGTGCGACGATGACGATAAAGAACACGCCAAGTGTCCATTCAAATGCCGAGTGTTCGTTGGTTTTCGTGGTTGTTGGTTTGGTGTTGGAATTGGTGGTGTCGTATCCATCGTGAAGGTACGTTGGTGCATTCTGCACGAGCACCGTGCGTTCCGAGATCTCGCCCATTGTGATGGTATCGCTGTTGTCGTCGTCGCCGTCGTCGTCGGTTTGTGGAGCGTCCACGGGTGTGGATGGCTGTACCTGATCGTCGCCAACAGGATTCTGCGGGTCGCGCTGAGCTGCCGTCGTCTCACCAACAGCACCGCCCGAGTCGTTCATGTGATGATGATGGGATGGCCTCTTTACACACCGTTTTCCAGCATGTTGACTCGCTAATATCCCGTTGACGGCATTTTTTAACACATGTGATTGGCTATCTAAACGTCACAGTTGTATCCAATCCCAAGCGTTCTGGACGTTCTACCGTATTTTACGTGGTCCACATTATTAAGAGGCAAAACTAATGTGGACCACCTTGATTACACCAAATTCGCCAACAGTGACGATGACAGACGCAACGTCTCAAGCTCAACCGGAAAATCAAAAGACTTGCGAGTTCCACACCTCTGGTGAAAAAAAAGGAAGAAGACGGGCGGGCGACAAAGCCCAATATTCCCTCAACTGACTGAACTTGACTGTGCGCCGCGTCGCCCACGTCCAACGCAATACAATTCACACAGACACACAGCTCACAGATACACACGCCCCACCGGTCCCATATATAGCTCCGTTGTTCAACATGGCGTCGTCCTCGTCGTCAGCGTCAGCATCATCGGCGCCCTCGTCGCCGGCGGTGGCATCACCACGAACACGGCCACCGCGAACCGCCATTGAGATTCCGCTTCTAGCGCCGCGGTCGCCACGCGTTGTATCCAGCCCTCGCCCTTCCACCCAGTCCGTCGCGGCGACGTCGTTCTCGTCTCCATCCCGCGCTGCTGCCACTACCACGACCACGACCACGGCCGCTCCACCACCCACACCATCCAAGCCGTCAGCGTCGATGCCGCCGTCATCGTTTCGTGACCTCCACCACCAGCAAAAGCAGCAGCAACATGCGCCGTCCACCAGCAGTAACATCGCAGGCATGCTCCGCGTCGAAGTCATCTCGGCGCGTAATCTCCACGCCGCCGTGCTAGGCAGTTTACTCAAATGGACCCCAAACTACTCCAATCCGTATGTCGTCGTGACGCTTCAACGCGACGAATTTACGACCACAACCAAGGACAAGTCACTGAACCCGACATGGAAAGAAATGGGGCTTCTCAAAGTGCCTCTTCCCACGGACCAAGAGCTTCTCCAGACAGCAGGCATGCACCGCAACATCCACGGCACAAGTGGCAGTGGCAGTGGCGACGGCGCCGGTAAAATTGGCGGCGCCCATAAGCTCCATGGCGGTGGCATGGGCGGCAAAAATTCCATCGGAAGTACCGAGTTCCATGCGTGTTACCCGCAACTGCACGTCCAAGTGTACCACAAGTCGGACGACGCACAGGCCGCGTCCCCGTCGCGCACAGCACAACAGCTTTTGCAGCCACAACAACGCCGTGCGAGTGATAAACTTATTGGCGAAGTGATCGTGCCAGTGTTGCCCTGCGTGCTGTCAACAACATCCAGTTCGCGTGGCTGGTACAATTTGCTTTCGGATGAACACCCAGAGGCCGGCCAGATCCAATTGGCGATGCATTACGATGTCGGTGGCTTGGAACCTGCCAAAGGTGATATCGTGCGCCTCGTGGGCTTTGGTGGCATGGAATATTACTCAAAACTTGTGAATGCCAACGCACGGCTAGAAGTCGTGGATGTTTTCCAAGACCAAGTCTTTGCCCAGTGCAAGAGCCTGGAAGGCTGGATGTTGGGCTTTGAATTCCACCATAATTTGCTTTTTGTCGTGCGGCGGCCGTCGATGTTGAAAGACGCCCATAGCCAGTTCCATGGCCAAATCAGTCGCGTGCGCCACTCGCCATTGGCCACCCAAGCCCATCGCGTGTGGCAAGCGATCCCCAGTGACCAGCGCCAGCAACTGAACCATTTGTACAAGTTTGTGGTGTTTTCCGGCGGCACCATGTACAACGTGGTCACCACGAGTGTCCAGACCACGCTCCATGATGGCGTCCATGCTGGTGTCACCACATGTGTGAATGGCAGCAGCCAGGCGGTCCATTTAGTATCCCATGAGGCCGCGAAATTGCTCTGGAACGATCCGAATGGACCGTCTGCAAAAGAGGAAATGATCCGCGAGTTGGAAGGCGGTCCAAAAAGGGGACGCGGTAAGATCGTCCACGCATTTGCGATTGTGGGCGAGTCGTTTCCAATACGTGCGGACGGTGTGGACGCAGGTGAAGTTGAAGAAGAAAAGACGGAAGAAAACCTGTATGAATTTATTGTGGACGAAGATGACGAAGAAGAAGAAGATGAGGAAGAAGTGCAAGTCGACGAATTTGAAGAATACGAAGTGGAAGGAAAAGAATCCACAAACGCCCATGATGCGTACGATGACGAAGAGAAAACTTGCGAAGAAGAAGACGACGAGGACACGGCCTCCAGTGACAAATGGGCTGCGAATTGTCCGGACCAGTTGATTTGTCCGATCACAGGATGTCCGATGCTGGACCCCGTGGTCGCTGCCGATGGCCATTCGTACGAACGAGAAGCGATCTTGCAGTGGTTTGCCGTGAGCAACAAGTCGCCGATGACAGGCGCCCAAATGGCGACCACACAAGTTTTCCCAAATTTTACGTTACGGAAATTGTCGGAAGATTTCCAAGCCAAGATGAAAGCGGCCAAGTAAAGTTGGCGGTGGTTGGTTGCTGTTGTAAATTGTGGATCCACGGATCCTCTTATGTTAATTTTTTATGAAACTATTTTTTTCGAATGAAGAAAAATCAAAAACACTTTTTTTTTTTGTTTTAGTTTTGCTGAGCATTTTTTTATTCTTTTTTTTTTACACCAACAAAACCATAAATTTCCACGTTTAGAGGCTACGTATAAAACCCTTTTTTTTAAAGTGCCTTTTCCTTGAGCTTATCGGCCGCTCGCTTTTCACGGATACACTTGAGCACTTCCGTGGCACACGCTGGGATCCGCGTACCTGGCCCAAAGACCGCCGCGACTCCTTGGTCAAACAGGAATTGGTAGTCCTTTGGTGGGATCACGCCACCGCAGAACACCATAATATGTTCGGCGTCTTGGTCTTTCAGCGCCTTGATCAGCGCCGGCACGAGCGTGCTATGGCCCGCGGCCAGCGAACTGACCCCGACAGCGTGGACATCGGCATCGATCGCCTGACGAGCAGCTTCTTCTGGCGTCTAAAACAAAAAAAAAAAAAAA
>JAADWJ010000133.1:0-45600 GCA_023336165.1 Pythium monospermum
TCTCAAATGAAAATGGGCTTATCTACCACCTCCATCATCTGTGACCTACTTCATACTCAGGTCACACTATTTTTATGGTGTTGGTCACATGACCTGGTCTGATGACCTGACCGGGAAATTGACCTGTATTAGACAATACCCTTTTTTTTATCAGCTAAAAATATAAATACGCAAATCACAAGCAAACACACCTGGGTGTCCTGACCCAACACGACCAAGTGAGCACTCACTTCACGCGCCTACATAGTAGCGGCCATTTGCGGCTGCTATTAGTCAGGCGCGTCAGAAGAACCACTTCGCCATGGCGTCAGCTGGCACCATTTTGACGGAATGCGTGGAACATCTCAAGAACTCGAGCCACGACTATGAGAAGCTGCTGGGCAGTTCGGTCGACTCGGTCTGGCGAACGATCAGCGCCAGCGTCGAGCGCCAGTTGCGACTCAAGAAGGGCGTCGGCGTGCCGCAGCTTGGCAAGTTTTCTTTCATCCGGGATCTTCAGCCGCTCACACCGGTCTTTCTGTTAGCTGACCGCTTTGCCAGTTCCTATGGCGTCGCGTGGCGTCGTCCGCCTCCAGCACTACTTATCCCAGTGACCGACGTCAACATGTCTGCCATTGGCAGCGAGGCTGGCGGGCTCCCGAAAGATCTAGTGGCGAAGACACTGGATGCGATCCTGGCGTTCATCGGAGGCCGTCTGAAAAAAGACATGGCAGCGGGAAAGCTGCGACTTGGGAACGTAGGGTATTTTCTGTTGGATGGCAAGTCACTGGCCTTCCATTTTGACCCTGGCTTCGTCAAGTCCATCGTGGTACCGGCAAGCGAGAATGGGTCGCACACCAAAGGCAACAACGCGGCTGACCACGTTCCCACAACACAACAGCCAGTTTCAAGTGGGGTTCTTCTTCCGCGTGGAGCGAGTCTCCAACTGCTCACACCAGTCAGCGCATTGTCTATTGACCATCAGCCCATCAAACACGACGTGGGTACCGTCGAGACAAGAAGCCACAAGATCCAGCAGCGGCACGAGCGACACCATAAACACCGATCTGCTAATAGCCATGACAGTAGTGTTGCTGCTGGGGATGATGATGACGGCAATGCTGTGCCTTGTACCACCAAACCACTGCATCGCCATCACCGCCAATCCAAATCCACAGGCGAGCTCGCCCAGTACGTGGACGACGCGCTATCCTCTGATACGCAAAACGGTAAATCCAGCCAGAAGAAGAACCCCACAAATGCCGAGTCATCTGCCACGCTACAAATCCTGCCACGGTTCATGCTGCCTGACCCACGGCGCACGGCATCGCTTGCATTGTACCAGCAACAAGCAGCGTCCATGCAGCGCGCGTTTGAGAATAAGAAAGAGGAGCTGCTCGCCAGGCACGTGGAAAGCATACGTCAAGACGACGAGATCGCCAAGCGAACCCAGGCCACGCGGCTGCGGTGTGTCCAAGAGCGAGCGCAAAAGACCGTCAACCAACGGGACCTCGAGGCCTCGCTGAATGCCCAAATCGACGAAAAGCATCGAGACAAGCAGCGTGTGGCTGTGCTTGTTGCAAAGGCGACCGACTTTGAAGCAGTCCGCGTGGTGCCGCGCGACCGGATCGTGACGCAAGAAGAGCGCCACCAGGCCAAGCTCAAATTGCGCCACCGGCTCCATGAACAAGTGCAATTGAACGACAGTCTCGCCAAGCAGAATCGATTCATTGACCGCGCGGAAAGCGCCTATTTCATGACAAAAGTGCAAGAACAGGCCGCTCGCGAAGACGACGAGCGGCGCCAACAGCAGCGGATAGCACGCGAGGCGCTCACGGCCGGCTGGCGGCAACAGCAGCTCATCCAGGAGCAGTGTGAAACGCGTCAGCCGACGCACAAGACACTGCACAAGCGGTGATACGAGATGGCAGCAACAACAACAACATAACATAACGGCATGGAGAAAACGAGAAGAAAAAAAAAACGGTGCCTAGCTAATATTATACCAAAAGATGACACATGTCCCACCTCCACACAATGCAGTGGTCCGTCGCTTTCATCGGGGTCCCCATGCTTTGCAATCTTCTTCTCTCCCGCGTTTTTTTGGCGCGCATAGGTGGTGTTTTCCGTGTCATTTTTCAATCATTTGTGTATGTGTCTCTATCTCGAAACGGAGGGGACGTGTATGTAAATGGAGGGTGCGGTATGCCACAGTGCTTAGCTGCGGAACTTGCCCCACACGTGGAGCAACACAACGAATCCAACAAAGAGCAAGCACATCACGAGCACGGTCGTTGGTCCGATCTTGAGACCTGGAGAGTCGTCCGTGTAAAAGCGCAGGATGCCGGCCGTGCTGCCGCCCATGCCTCGGCCATTGTTGGGCGTCGAGCGCGATGCCGCTGGACGACGGCTGTTGATCACAATATATATTAGCACTGTGCTCTTGCCATCTCCATTGTTTCTTGGCATCAGAAAAGCCCACTTACTTTCGGAGAGCACTTGCGGCAGCGCCTTCAGCAGCCGCACTTGGTGCTGGCTTCTTGCCGCTCACTGAAGATTGTCCTGCAGCCTATGAGAGACACACAACAGCAACACAGATGCAGATAACAGTCGTTAGCATGGTGTTCATCTACGGGCACGATGCTTGCGGCCGTGCTGCGCTGGCCATCGAAAATCCATACGCACCATCTTTGATCTTGATGGGGTTCTGGTCAGTTTGTGACTTGGGGGGAATGGAATGCTTGGGCCTCTTGCAAATCCAGGCAGGACAAGAGAGAGTATAAAACCTCGAAATGTTTTGACCCGAAGATTAAACCTCACAGTGTGCCACGTATCAACAAAATCACTAGGTTCGATACGGTCATTATACGCACTTAGCAATTGAAATACTGTGTGGTCCACACACGTGTGCAGAGTAATTGTCGCTTGGTTTTTGATGTGCGCTGCTCACCAGAGGTCAAGCAAGCATCAGCAGCAATAATGGCCAGCGGCGAGGCTGCTCTGCGCGCTGCGGTGGAACAGGCGTTCCCGCCAGTGGATTTTTCTATGGCGTATGGATCTGGTGTCTTTGCTCAGAAAGACCACGATGCCAGCACGTCTATGATTGACCTGGTCTTCGCGGTCAACGATCCGCTCCAGTGGCACACGGAAAACTTGGAGCGCAACCCGAGCCATTACTCGTTTCTCAAGGCATTTGGGCCCCAGTTCATCACTGGGCTACAGGTATGAACAACGTGGTCCTTTTTTGCGAATTCGAATGCGTGAATGCTGACGTTGTTATGTTTCTGCCAACAGGAAAACTATGGCGCTGGCGTGTACTACAACACTTTGGTTTGTAAAACAGCATGACCATCGACCATCATGACGCCATCCCCACTGCCGCCCCGCGTATGTTAACGTGAGTGATTCGCATGCATAATACTGCAGGTCCCATTGGTTATCCCTGGGATGGGTACTCGCTTGATCAAGTACGGCATCGTGCGCACGGACACCTTGTGCCTTGACCTGGCGCAATGGAACACGCTCTACTTGAGTGGGCGAATGCACAAACCGGTGGGTTGTCTATCTATGTATCCCCTGCGGCGCGCTGTAGCGACTCAGCTCCCTGATGGTGACACAAATGCGGAATGCACAGGTCAGCATCCTCTCGTCAAATAAGATTCTGCACGACGCCAGTTCGCTCAACTTGTCCCACGCCCTCAATTTTGCGCTGCTCAGTCTTCCAGAAAAGTTTACACACATGGACCTTTTCATGGTAAGATATGATGGCTTCTGTGTGTTGTTTTTGACCTTGGTCGGTCGGTCACTTACAACTGAAACTCATGCAGAAAATTGCCGGCATCTCGTACTTGGGCGACTTCCGCATGACGTTTGGAGAAAACCCACGCAAAGTTCGCAATATCGTGGAAGGAAACTACGAAGCGTTTCTTAATCTTTACGACAAGAAAATCACGGTATTTATTCATCGTCTTTAAGCATGGAGCGATGACTTCGCTCTCTCTCTTTGGGTCTGTGTTTGGCTCATTTTATTTTGTATTGTTATGATGTTGTTGCTCCAGAACTCTCGCCATGTGAAGCGTTCCATCCACGACCCAGAGCTGCTGGTCGCAAACACGGGCTTGAAGGATGATGGTCTGTTTGATTTGGTGCGGTCGCTTCCGCCTCGGTTCACGGCGGACTTGAACCCAGTGGATGTGTTCACGGACAGGCGGTCGACGCAGAACACGCTGCGCCGCAAAGTGGCGACCACGGTCGGTCGCTTCAGTATCACGCAGAGCATCAAAGGCATCGCCACGGGAGGTGGCGGCAAAACGGCCGTGTACATTGCCCAGAAACTGCGACGCGCCTACTTCAAGAGGTAGTTTCGGTATTAGCTTTTTTTGCGGTACGGTAGGCTAATTATATGGCTAAAATACACTAATTAGCATAGAATCAGAAATGCGGTGGTGTATCAAAAAAAAAGTGGACGTGGACGTGAACAGCAAGCCATCCCTGTGCGTTCGTGTCTCGCGCCTCCACGACAGCGACACTTGCAGCAAATCGCATTGCAGAGTGTTCTTGTATTAGCAGTCGTTATTTTGCAGGTCCGCAAGATATGTGGTTTTATTTCGTGGCCCTCTGGGTCGTGCTGACGGCGCTGACAGTCGCAACGCTGTACAGCGACATCCTCCGCGCGCTGGTCATCCATGGCAAAGTGCGGCAAGATACAAAACTCGGAGGCCGCGGCATGATCTCGTTTCTGACGGGCATTGAGGTGCGCTGTCATCAATGGAGGGATCAAACAGAGAGGGACTGAAGATGCTCATTTTTTCAGAATATGACATCGTAGATGAACAAGAGCGGATGGATCTACTTTTATTGTGCGGGTGCGTGTTTCAATGGCGCCATAGCGATTGCGCTGATCATGTTCCACCATCACCCAGTCGTCCAACAAATCATGCGCTTGCTTCAGTCGTCACGATCAGACGCCGCCGCCGCCATTGTGGTCCATGGTGAGGTGGTGCTTGTCATTGGCCTTCTGTGGATCCACACGACACGGCGCTTTCTTGAGTCGGTCTTCATCACCGAGTTTGGCACTGCCAGAATGCACGTGTCAGGTACAGTGCAGTACACCCACTCTATTATAGTGGCTCATACTATTAGTATTGGATGAATCCTAACACGAGGTATTCATACTTTTATGCACAGTCTTCATCGCGGGCTTGATCCACTACGTGGGCGTCGCGCCGGCGCTGCTGTCGTCTCCACAATCAGTGGGCACGACAAGCGTCACCGTCCACCCAGCGCTCGTGGTGGTGGGCACGGCGTTGCATTTCTACGGAGCGTACCACCAGTTTGTGTGCAACAAACTGGTGGCGCTGCAAAAAGCAAAAAGCGGTGGCAACCACGTCGTGCCCAAGGGCGACTGGTTTGAACTCGTGCTGAGTCCTCTGTACACGTCCGAGTTGTTGATCTATGCGGGCTTCGCTGTGCTTTGCGGACTGACCAACGCCATGGTGGACCTCGTGCTCTTGTGGGTTGTCGTGAATCAGTCGATTTGCGCGTTGTACAGCAAGCGGTGGTACCACGAGAAATTTCGCAGTGAGAAGCTCGCAAAATGGGCGCTCGTGCCTGGCGTCTGGTAGTCGCCATCTTCTGTAGCATGGCAACCAACCAAAGAAGCAGAGACAGAGAGAGAGAGGCAAAATAGAGTTTCAGGTGGGATTAAACGATTGATACTGAATACAAAAAACCTGTGCGTTTTTTTTGTTTTAGGTTCTCTTTTGCTTCTTCTTCATATTCTTTTGCTCCGACTTTGACTCTTCTTCGGACGCACTTTCATCGTCGCTTTCTGCTGCGCTGCTGCTGCTGCTGTCTCGATCGGATTTGCCACCGTCTTCGTCCTCACCATCGTCATGCTGCCGCTTACGCTGTGCCGCCGTCGGTGGCTGTGGGCCCGGCGCATCATCGTCATCGTCGTCACCATCGTCTTCTCCACTGCCGACTTCCGTTTCCGGCGCCCACACTGGTGCGCGCTGGTCTCCCGCTGCTTGGCCCGCTTCCTCTCGCGCAATCTGGATCTTGGCCAAATACTGACCGTATTTTGTGCCGAAAATGTTATGGTAGCCGCCTGGTCCAGACGCACATCCTCTGCACCCGCTATGCTTTTCTTGGATCACTTGGTCATCCGAAAGCTGGTGGCGCGGCACGCGGCAAATGCTCACGGTGCCGTAGTTGTAGTTCTTCGTGTTGATCGCGTGCGTACTGCAGAGCCGCTCGTAGCCTGGCTTTTTCCACTTGGCGATCAGATTCGCATCGATGAGCTTCATCTTGATGCAGTAGTCGTACACTTCTTTCGAAATGCGCTTGTATTTGGCGTACAAATCGTACACGTAGCGGCTCCGCTGCCAGTTAATCTGGTGGACGGGCCACAGCGCTTCACACTTGCGCTTGCCTTCATGGGGCTCGTTCATTTTCTCACGAAGCTCCTTCTCGAGCGCGTCCATGACGGGCTGAATGTACTCATAGCCTGGAGGCGCGCGGCCCTTCTTCGTCCACTTTGACATGGTTGTAGCTTGTGGCTTGTTGTGCTTTGGATGACGCTTTTTGGCGTTTGATGTTGGGAACCACCCAGCGAACTTATTCGTTTAAGTACGCATAGCGCCAAACTAAGTGCGCAATGCAATATCTGCGACGTGTGACGTGGGTAATAGCATCAGCATCATCATGTCAATGCCATTCACGTGCCTGGAATCGATCATGCTGGGATTTGAGCCTTTCATGTGATTTTGTATATCATGTGGCGTGTTGGTCACCATGATATGGGGATATGCAACTGCAAGCACGAGTTTCTCCAAGCAAGCAAGTCCTTGTTGAAGCATGGGGCGCTTTATTCGAAGCAAAACCGGTTTTATGGGAGCGCACGAATCTGCAGAAAATGAAAGCCAAATTGAAAAACCACGCCAACTTCACGAAGACACTACAGTATTAACACGCTCCTCGCTCACTCATGGTAGGATACATGCTCACATGCATCGATGACGCACTTGCTTGTGCGTATAGAAATCGGTTTCTTATTTTTCGTCTCACCATTCTCTTTTTCGCGTCCAGCGCTTCCGTTTCTGTGGTGGACTGGAACCTCCAGACTGGCTGCTGGCCGAGATCTCGCTTCTGACGAAACTCGTGAGTTTGCTGCTTTGTTGTTTCTTGTTGCATGCGATAGCTTATGTGCACTCGCTCCCTGGTATCATCCGCGCTTTGTAACGCAACCCATTATTGACTGCTCGATAGGACCCACCACAAGTGACCCATGCATGCGAGAAGATCAGCGAGGACGCGGATCAGCATGAAGTACGTCCCCGCATTCTGATACCCGGTGGGTCTCCATCTTCCACATCAGGAACACCTTGTCCAATGATTCAAAACTATTATAGCTGGAGCGATTTCTCCAAGAAACATTCCCAAACACGCAAGACGCACAGGCGGCTGTCGCGGTGCTGCGCTTTGTTGTCATGCAGTCGGCCAAATACGATGTTTCAGATCGCGACCTCGCGATCGAGTTGCTTCAACTTGGTATGTCGCTGCATTTTGGGGTTCTGTACTCACTTCCATGGAAGCCGAGTGTACAGCGTTGACATTCCCATTGCTATATTATGCCAATAAGGTCTCAGCAGCGAGATCGCCTCGACCATCGCGAGTGTGTACGCAGCCAAGCGCGTCGCGGTTCGCGAATTGCTGCGTTCTTCATCGTTCAAAGTGAGTTTGTGTGCGAATCCACCAATTCGTTGTTGCTGTTGTTGTTCACGGTGACGTTTCACTCCCGTCGATAGTTTCCAACGATCGAGCAGCTACGATGGAGAGTCCACGATGGTGAGAACAGTGGCGATGCTGCTACTGCCAAGGTGAGTTGGATGCGATTGTTCCCAGTCCATTTTCCTCTGTCAGGGGGTGGGTCTTGACAACATCTGAAATTGTATGGCTATGCTGCCAGGAGAAACGTGTGGAGATGCATTTGCAGTTGAATCGACCACCGGTGTATTGCGATGCGTTTGCTGGGACTGAAACAGGCAAGACGCCCTCAGCACTCGCCGCGAGCAAAACGCTCCGCTTGGCCATGAGTGAAGCCAAATTTCTGGCTCTGTACGAGGAGCTCACACAAGCACAGAGCATTCTACAGTCACTGAAACACTGAACAAAATCTCAATGTTTTTACTTGGAAGTAAATGGGTTTTTGTGTACTTTACCAATGACTGTAACTTTACTATACCTGCTCAGTTGTTTTCAAAGAGAGCACCCGTTGACCCACCGAACTTGCCTTCAAAGAAAACTTCCGCTGGCGGCAAGCGGCCCGACACACGAACGCTGGCGCCTTCCTTGGCGTACCCGACACTGACCACGATGGATACCGAGTAGCGGTCTGGAAGTTCGAGCGCCTTCTTGGCAGCTTCCTGGTCGAAGCCTTCCATGGGGCAAGTGGCGAGGCCATGGGCCGCGGAGGCGTACAGGAAAGTAGCCGCGGCAAGCGACGTCTGCTTGTACGACCACGCCATGCCCTTGTCTGTGCCTTCGCTTGCGAAGGCCTCAAGGTACTTTGGCATGAAGTCGATCATTCCTTCTGGTGCGCCACCCGCGCGCATGAGCTCTTGAAGACGAGGCACACCTTTGCTTGGCTCTGCACGTATACAGTTTAGTTCAGTTAGCGATGCGTAGCGTCCAAAAACAATCAAACTACTGTACAGGAGCGTACCAAGGTCAGCGGCAAAGACAACGACAAGTGGGGCGCCATTCACTTTGGCTTGGTTGGTGGCAAGCATAGCAGGCGCAAGGCGCGCGCGATCCTCAGCCGTGCGCAGGACAATCGCGACGTAGGGCTGCGTGTTGAACGCCGATGGCGCGCGCTGGGTGAGACGAAGCAACTCGGCGACGATCGCATCTGGGACGGGCGTCTCGGCGTACTCGCGCACGGAGGCCCGCTCATTAAGAACTTTGCGAATGGCTTCAATGCTGCTCATGGTGGGAGCAGGAGTGTGGGGGATGGATGAGTTGTTGCTTGCTGGTGGAAAATTGCGGAATGTCAAAATTGCAGCGACAGCTACTGCGAGAGCCGATGCCAATCCCTTGAATAACATGGCCGGAGAAGACTGGCGTCAACTGGGCCTTCTTGGCGATGAGCGCGGCCACGGCTACGTGGCATACCGGTACTCACTGAAGTGATGTGGCTATCCCATGCAGCAGCGCTCATTTGCGATTACGTCCCTTGTGCTCTCCACCACGATGACGCGTTTTGGATCGATATTCAACAGTCGGGAGCTCTGATTGGTCTGAAGAAGACAACTTGTTTACGGGATTATATTTGTATGATCAGTATAAGGTGCAACGATACTACACTATTATGGCAAAACAAGGTGAGACAATCAAAAGGACGAATTGACAGAAAGATTGCAATAAAGAAAAGTTACACTGCAACGGGTATCGCGATACCAGTACAGTTCGCTTCTGAGCTCATTTGAGCTGCAAGTTCCTCATGCTGATAAAAGAACCATTGAATTCTCCTATTTGTCATCTTTCTTGAAGATACTGGCAGTGGACTGGCCGAATTTTCCATCAAAGAACACTTCCTCAGGAGCCAACCGTGGAGACGGTGGACGACCTGCACTGTCATCATCTGGCTTTCTGTACCCACAGCATATCACCACAGGAATCGAGTACCGGTCTGGGATATCCAACGCGTTCTTGACACGCAGCTCGTCAAAGCCCTCCATTGGGCAAGTCGCCAATCCGTAAGAATGGGCGGCTTGCAAAAATGCCGACGCTGCAAAGGTTGTCTGCTTATACGACCACGCGATCGTCGGCACATTGGACGGCACGGCTTGCAATGGCGACATCGCCGCTGAGATAAGCGAGCGGATCCCTCCTGCGATGTGGCCTTCGCCTGAAAAAAGTCGGAGATAGTGCGGGAGGTTGTTGATCTCAGCCGCCGAAGCACCGTTGTCGTACATCATCTTCTGGATTCGAGGCACCCGTTTACTTGGCTCTGTACAACGCAATCATCTTGTCATTCAGTATATACCCTCAAGGGCTAGAAGAAGAATAATCTCTCTTGCACCATACTGTACCTAGATCGGCAGCAAATACTGCGACAACTGGAGCTTCGTGCACCTTGCGGCCGTTGGAAGCCAACATCGCTTCAGCCAGGCGATCGCGGTCGGCCTGCTCTCGGACGAGCACAACCGCGTACGGTTGCATGTTGAAGCCACTTGGAGCTCTCTGCGGCCACAATCGTACAGTAGATGAGGACATGCTTATGGTACTGCAGTTTGTGGCAATCTGTCGTTGCTATGGTGCCACTCACCTGCACGAGCTTGAGCATGTCGGCCAGCACAGCATCCGGCACAGGGTCGCTCGAAAACGAACGCACGCTTGTGCGCTCGCGCATGAGGCTTCGCACTTCCTCTCCGGCATCAGTGTGCTTGCAGCGCCGCAAGAGCACCGCTCGAGAGCTGGTCGCCTTTGCTGTTCGGAGCAGCATCTTTGCTTGTCACAAACATCACAACATCAGCGGCGAAGTGCCCAACATCCACCGGTAAAATACCGGTAATGGTACCGAATGGCGGTGGCATACCGGTTTTGGCATCAGTACTTTGACGAATATTCGAGAATTGGAATGGAGTTCGAGATTTTCAAGAAAAATTCTCGAGCTTTCGAGAAGAAATTTGATAATACCCCACGGAGGTACTAATATTCGTGCTTGCTTGGTCAAAAATCACGGCAACAAGTTCGCAGCGACATTATCGAACTGCCAGGCACGAACCGACAAGCCGCTTTCTCCGCACGCTCTCTCTTTCTCTACATTCGTTTAACAAAGCCAAGCAACGATGGCGGATGCAAACAAGTGGCTCGGTCTGTTGAAATGGAGCATGAAGTACCAGGATGGCACGACGCCATCAGAAGCGAAAGCCATGTCCAAAGAAGACCGCGACTTTCTTGACAAGGTGCTCAAAGAAGGCATCATGGATGAAAACGAACGCGTGCGCCAGATCTTGCGCATCATGGACGGTGAGCACCCGTACGTTGTGTTTGCCAAAGAAGGCGAAGAGATGCCGTCGCAAGACGATGTGACCGAGGAAGACCTGGCCGTGTACAAGGACAATTTGCTGGATGAGCTGCTCACGCGCATTGACCAAATCGACAATGCCATGAACATGGTCAAGGCCAAAGGCTTCGGCTCATTGATCCGAGTCATGCAAACATACAAGCGCGCTTCCACGCGTGCGCTCGCAGCGGAAGTTTGCTCGGTGGTCGTGCAGAACAACCCGTTTTGCCAAGATGCCGCGGTGGAAGCCGGTCTGATCGAAGTGCTTTGCGAATTGGCGCGTGATGAAGACACGACTTGCCAAGTGAAGGCCTTGTTGGCGATTTCGTGCTTGGTGCGCCACCACAAGGCCGCCGAGGCGCGTTTCTTGTCGGAAAAGTGCAACGGCTTGCAAGTGCTCGAGTTGTTTTTGCAGGCCGACAAGGATATTCGTTTGCAGCGCAAATCGCTGTTTTTCTTGCGATACCTGATCCGCAATTCGATCAAGACCGCGCAACAAGTGCTCAATGCTGGCTTTTACGTGCCGGCGGTCGCGGCTTTTATCGCGATCGATGACGTTGATCTCTGCGAGAGCGCGCTTCAGGCGCTCGCGGAATTCGCCGACCATGACGTGTACTTTTCCACCGCCTGCAAGCGGCCAGAGTACGCAGTAGAAACACTCTTGGAAGACCGCATCGCCAAGTGTGAGGCACTGGAAGACGAAGAGCGTGAGTACGCATCGGAGATTCTTCAGCTCGCCAAGCATCTGCAAACAGTGCTCGATCTTTAAAGATTTTGTTTACGGTAGTGCTGCTTTAGGTTTTTATTTTTTTTACTTCTCAAAATAATAATCTTGTGTGTCAAAATGGAAATATGAAATATGTGACGTGTGATGGCCAAATATAGGAATGGACTGCCGCCCAGACTTTTTGGATCTGGTCTGGTCCTCGCTTATCCTCCTGCATCAAGATTGTAGAAGGAGGAGCCAAAGAAGCAAGAGCCAGAAACCACGAGAAGGCAGCAACAACAACCACGATGGTGTCACGCGGCACGACCATCCACCATACGCGGCGCTCGTCGAATCCGTTTATGACCACGAGCTCCGATATCGTGGGCATCCACCTGCAAGAACCAGTGGCGTTTGAAGCACCGCGGCTCACCAATGACAACCAACAAAACTCATACGGTGGTGGTAATGGCAATGGCAAGAGCAATAATACGCTGAAAGATTTCATGTACCAAACGACGACTCAAGCGCTTGGTGATGGCGTTCGCGCGATGGAGAGATCCAAGCTCAGCCAGCGGATGGATAAGATCACACTGCAGAAAGGTCAGGGGGGAAAATGAAGAAGATTGTCGGAAACTGGTGTGGTTCTCTGAATGAGTTGTTTGGCTTTTTGCAGAGCTTTTGGAGAAAGGATCGGTCAAGGTCAAGGCGGTCGATGTTGTGGCGCCCTATGAGTACGCGCTCTCTCCGGAAGATGTGCTGCCGCCTGCTGTGGACATGCGAAGCATTTCGTCTGCAAGATCAGAGCATCCGCTATACGCCACTAGGTATTGATAACACTGCACTCTGAACCAGAAGGAGAGACCAATCATGGGTTGGCTGACTGTTTTTCTTATGCTGATATTATAGCAATCGCGACATTGGCGTGGAAAAATCCCAAGTCAAAGTGGAAATCGACCGCGTGAGCCGACCGAACACCTTTACAAATTCGTTCAACGGCTTCCGGTACCGCGACTTTGGGCTCAACACGGCGATCACCAAGTCCCGCATCTCCGATCAGCTCGAGTACTCCTGAGGAGCGACGCTTTGTCTCGAAATGGCTACAATTTTACAATTTGTTGGGTCAGCTACTGGAATAGGTTAGTTGATTCAGTGATATATCCTCTGATTTCTAATAACATGGATTGCATTTCATGTGAAAAGAGAGGTTGCACAAGACAGAAACGAAAATGTGCAACAATGAAGTGTTGATGATGGACGACGTGATGGCGCTCGCTCTCTCTCTCTCTCTCGCCACAGCAGTGCACACGTAGCATTGATGGTGGTCAAGAACACTTGAAATATCAACTCAAACCTGAGTTAGATTCCTGTAGCTGTACTCAACTCGACGCAAAGCCGCTGAGGCTCATCAACCATGATCCGTCCCGGCCAGAAAGGCAACAGAAGCATTTCCAGCTCGGATTATTATTCGACTCGTCACCCGGCTGGTGAGAACCACTGTCGCCAACAAACTCCGCTACACTCGCTCCGGGATGGCCGTCCCTGGGGCATTGGACACGGCGAAGATGGCGTTCATTAAGCGTGGTCCGGGCCATGCGCTTCGCATCCTATTGAACTACATGGAGGCGGCGCAAGTGGACCAACTGTGCAGCATCGACCGCCATGTCGTAAACGAAATCCACGGAATCGTCCAAGCGCTTGCAGATATTGCGCTGTCAGCGATCACGGAGCGCGTCCACGTCAACGAGACCCGCGCACAGGTGCAGACCGTGACGCCATCTCCTGTCTGCGAGCGCAACAAACTGGTGGTACCAGCAACTCCACCAAGCCCGCGAAGCCCACAAAGTCCAGAACAGAACAACGCTTCGGCGTCCACTGGCCAACCAGAATGGCAGAAGAAATCAACGGCTGGCAGTGGTAGCAGTTCGTATCTGCAGATACCGACACCAGCGACGAGCACATATGTCCCAGCGTCCGTTCCACCACCGTGTGCGCTTCTGCCATCTCCACACGTTCCTCCGCTCAGAGCCATCTCAGCGCGGCAGTGGCCTCTAGGCCGTTACCACAACCGATCCGCGTTCGGGGAATCCCATGAGACGCTGCTGATCCTCGTACGAGGCAAGCAAGCGGTGGCGGACCGTCGGCTACGTGCTGCAGTGGATAGGCTTCGCAGTCTCACGACCTGGAAACTCGCACCGCCACGTAAAGACCACCAATGGACTATTCTCGTGGAAAAGTGTGAGCCAGAAGCATCCAGCGTCCACTCCATCAGCGTGGAGACCATCAAGAAGGCGTTGCGTGTGCTGAGCGATCAACTTCAAGATGCCATCGCATACTGCAGCCTTGATCTGCTTTATTGGAACCACCGAGAAGACCCCATCGTCAAGAACCAATTGGTTCATCGCCATGAAAAACTGGAGATTGTGGCCAAGTGTATCCAGCGGTGTATCGCGGTGGTCCTGAACGCACTGGAAGTGGCGTGTCCCGAGCAACCAGAGATGCCAACCACTGGTGGCTATGCGACAACAGATCGACAAATGGACCAGTACTACGAGTGTCTTGCTGTGGTGTGGCCATCTATACCAGAGGACCCACACTTCGATCTCGTTGATCTCCACGCGGACCAGGCAGCAAAGGTACCGTCAAAAACGGTCCACGACTTGCACCAAGTATGCCGAGCCGTCGAGTCATTCGTTCAAACGACGACAGGCATTCCAAGCACTTTGATGGCTTCGCCACACCAGCGTTCGGTACGAGACTTGCGGGTTGTTGGAGCCTGTCTGAAGGTGCCTGGCTAGCTAGCTGCCGTTGTAAATTCAAAACAAAATAGCCCACAGAGAGAATAAACACCCGCCACTAAGACATTCCTTATCCTTTTATCGTGGATACATTTTTTTTTTATTTGTGCGCTTGTGCTCTCAGTGTCCTCTGTCCTCGGAGTACACCGGCGATACTTTAATCGTACCCCTTCTTGGAGAAATCCACAAACACTCCCTTGCGTGCAGGAAGCGGCGTCATATCAATATTAATGGCTTCCACTGGCGCCACTTCCACATCCGCTGGCACGCCATCCGGGTAGCAAACCTGTTCGTTCCATACATCTCCATCAGTTTATCCAGCTTCCGTAACCAGTTTCAGTTACTACACATAGCATAACCAAACGTACATCAAGTGGGATGGGTGCGTTACGCATGAAGCGCGAGCCGCCTGGCATGTAGTTGAACACGAAGCGATCTGGGTGGGTGTACTTGTCGATTTTCTCCTCGGCTTCACGCACAAGTCGCTTCGCAAGACTGATAAAATCATAATAGACACACATGGTATCAATATATGTAAGCGCAACGAAAACTCCCATAGATGCCCGTCTGTAATACAACCACAAGCTTACCCAGAGTGTGGGTCCAAGCTGGCATTTGCGTCAAACTGTTGGCGGATTTTGGTGGCTTCTTCGTTCCACATGCGTCGGTCAATGATCCACGAGTCGAGCGTCTTGAGCGACTGCTTGTACAGGCGCGCGACGGTCTGCTGGTGGGACAGCTTCTCCGCAGGGTTCATCACGCGGGCGACGACCTCGCGGAACGTCTTGTCCATGTTCGGGTTCACCTTGACCTTCATGGTGGCGGCTCTTGCTGCAAGTATTTCGCTGCGGTGTCGTTGCGTTCCAGGCACAGCGCGCTCACCTCAAAAAAGCTCCATCAAAGGAATGTGGTTTTGTAACATTCTGTTAAAACCGGTTACGGTTCAGCAAGCCCAAACCGGTTCAAACACGTTACACGAGACCGGTTCAGGGTAGGGTTCACAAGTATTATTAGCCAATCGTGTTCTCTCAGCGGAAAGCTGAGAGCTCTGAAAAACAGGCCGAAAATGGGGAATGAATGTAAGAATGAATGTTTCCTATTTTCGACAAAAAGAATGCAGGTTTTATCTTGAAAATATGTGAGAATGAATGTGTATGAATATTTGACTGTTCAATATTCCAATTTGGACATGAGGTAGGTCACCTACGTCAGTACACGCCCGTCCTATGATAGGAAGAGTCCTACTTTAGTTCAAAAACAACGTCGGCCTGCTTTATGTGGAGGTGGGCTGCGACCGAAGGGAGCGCTCCCGACTCATCGGAAGAGCCCGGCGTACGGGCGAAGCGAGATATACCCATCGGCGTGAATTTAATTGCAACGAGTATTTTAGAAAAACGTACACTCCGTGCAGAGTGATGGCGATCGCAATTTATTTCAGAGTGTGGCGCGCAGCTAAATTTATCCGACATGACGTGCAGGCGCAGTTTAACACGCGATGGCGGCGACGCGTAGCCGGTGCGCGCAGAGACTCGAACATTTTCACAAGTCTTCATTCAGTAACAGCCATTGTAAAATGCCGACCGCCCGAGTTGTTGTCCGTGCGCCAAGCTCGACAAGAACAGCATCAGTCCAAGTCCCAGCAGCTCCAGTTGCCACCAATCAACGCGGTCAATGCACATCCTCGCTGACCAGGATAGCGTGTGTGCTCTTGAATAGTTGGCGAGCATGTCAAGTAGAGCTCGTGGGTCAATACTCCGTGGAGCGCATGCTCTGTTTCCACGCATACACTCGCACGGTCCGCCCCAAGCGGATCGTGTACATGTTTTTCGCGACCATCGCGCCATGTCTGGTCGCCATCATGGTGCTGGAATCACTGCCACTCGCTCCTATCGAACTGGGCATCCAAGCCTCGCGCAATTTTTGGATCCGCACGTTCTTTGGCACGTGTATGGTGACCTACTCGCTTGTGGCACAGTACGGTGCCAATGTTGCCGGACTCTCGATCTCGTCCAGGCAACTGATCTTTATCTCAGTAGCAACATCGATCATTCTGCTCCCCTTCTTGTATTGGCTCAACAGTGTCTTTGGATTCCCGATGCCTTTCTTTGTCGCGGTGTCCATGGTGCCGTGGTCGCCCGTGGTCTTTGGTCTCACAGGCTTTCTCGTGCGCCACCAGTTGCGTGGAAACCCGCATGTCTTCACCAACCTGCGCAAGTACACGACCATTTTCCACTCGCAGTCGCTGCTCATCATCGTGTACCCGGCGTTTTCGTACATTTTCAACACGTACCCATCGAAACAAACGGCACTGGCGCTGCTGCTGCCGGTCATCAAGCTCTTGTTCAAGAACTGGTTTGGCTACGCGAGCCTTCACCTGGAAGATGTGAAACCCGAACTCGTGGTGTTCAACGTCGAGATCTTCAGTGCTTTGTACGTCTCGGCGTGTATGCAAAGCGCGTCGTCCATCGACACGACGGTCGTGATCATGGTCGTGGACTTCATTCAAGCGTGGCTTTCGATCAAAGATCTCACCGATGTCCTGGATGACAAGGACCTTCGTCTCGCACTTGGAGGACAAGGCAAATGCCATTTGCTGGTGCCACTGGCCATGCATCTCCTGGAGACCAACCCAGCGCTGGTCGAGAACTCGTCGATCCGCGTCAAGTCGTGTGCACCAGGCAAGAACGCCATGGCGACAGGCGTCCGACGCATCGTCAAGCCCTTCATTCAAACTGCGGTGTCGCCTCAGACCGCCCACACGGCATCCCAGACGTCTCGGCAGACCACGCCCACTGTGAATGGTGTGGCGTCGGTGTCGCAGCCGCCAGTGGTCGGGTCAGCCAGGAGCAAAGCCGCACCACTTGCCAGGTCCATGCTGTCTGGCACGACGCTCGTGTCGCTCTTCGCACAGCACCGCATCGCGACGCCATCCTCGTATCCAGTGGTGGCTGCTGCTGCCAGTGCTACCGCCGCCATTGCTACCCCCAGCAGCAGCAGCCATAGACACGACCACGAGATCGTGCGTCTCACAGCTCAGCTGAGCGATGAAAACCAGCTTTTGATCGTGCGCAAGACGCTTCAAATCCTTCACATCGCTGAATTTGTCGCGTTGATCGAGTACGCCGAAGTGTTTGTGCCCATCGTGTACAGCCTCTTTTGTGTCATCGTCAACACCTTCCCAAATGGCCATTTCTATACCATGACCACTGGGTTGACAACCACGCAGTTTCTCAAGACCCTTTTGAATGTGCTTCTCTACGGGTCCTTGGAACTTGTCTCGTACGTGGCGCTGGATGTGGTCATGCGCCGCAAATTCAACGTGTCGGCGTTCACACAAACGGCGTTTGTGCTCGAGACCCAGTGGTCCATGGTGCAGGCCAAGCTCACGCTCTGGATGCTCGTGGTGCTTCAGTTTTCGCTGCAACACTACGGCGCCGACTTTAGTTTCCAGTTCAAATGGCTTCACCGCGATGCAAACTGACGTCTAGTGAGCATACCCAGTCTTCTCACTGTTACTACTAAAACGTTTAAACGATGATCCTACCGGTATTACATTGATATAACCATCCACTACGCGCGTGGAAACATCTTTTTTTCCATTTATCTTCCTGTAGTGAGACACTCCAGTTCCTCCACTACCGTTCATGAGGACCACACTCTAGTGGTGGACACTCTCTCTTGGACGGTGGTCATGACGTTGTGCTTGCTGTTGCATTGTCGTCGTCCTCGGCCATGAGGTTGAAGATATGTTCAAGCGACGTGTCGCTCACGCTGTACTCTTGCACGCCCAATGTCTGCTTACACTTTTCCAGTGCTTGGAAAATCTCTTTGGGCCGCAGCAGAGGAGGGTCGCTTGCCAGTTGTGGGTCTTCTTGGTCCTCGTCGCCACCCTTGTGACCGTGTTGGTGGTGCTTGGGGATGTAAAACCGCAAGTGGCCGCCATGCTGTTCCACGAGCTTGCCACCAGGAAACCGATGTTGAATAAACTGAACCAATGCGTGCTGCCGTTCCTGGACATCATCCTCATCCTCTGCATCATGCAAGACGCTGTCTTCCAGCACGCCTCCATCTGCCAGCCGCTGCGCTCTCACGTGGCGAGTCAGCGGGTCCTCATGGCGGTTGCTGGGCAGCTCGCTATTCAGCTTGACATCGACCGTGAACCCGCGTCCGTACTTGTGTCTCAAATGCTGCACGCTGCCCAAACACGTGAGCTTCCCTTTGACCAAGATGCCGACCCGCGAGCACAGCGCTTCACACTCTTCCATGCTGTGGGTCGTGAGCACGACACTGGTCTTGTACGTGCGACATGTGCCTGTGATCACATTCCACATCTTGCGCCTCGCGCTTGGGTCCATTCCTGTCGACGGCTCATCAAGTACCACGATGGGTGGACGCCCAAGTAGCGCGATCGCAGTGGATACCTTGCGTTTATTGCCACCGCTCAGTCCACGTGTGAGCTTGTAGCGGTACTCACTCAGTCCCAAGGCATCGATGAGCTGGTCTACTTGATGATGCACGTCGCTCTCAGAGATACCCTTTAACTGGGCGTACAGCACAAGCTGTTCCTCCACGGTGAGCAAGTCGTGGAGCGCATCAAACTGCGGACAGTAGCCAATCAACCGTTGATGGTCTAGTTGCTCCTTCTGCTGCTTCTGCAGGCAAGAGCTCTTGGTGATGGTGGTAACCGTCGTGGAGCTGCTTGTCCTGTGGGTCTCATGGGGGTCATGGGAGCCAGCCGCCACCATCACGGAGCCACTGGTCGCTGCAAGCTGGCGGGTCAGAATCTTGATGGTCGTCGACTTGCCCGCGCCGTTCACACCCAAATAACCAAAGCATTCGCCCTTGGCAATCGCTAAACTCAACTCGTCAAGCGCCACACGGCCATCATCGTACTGGTGCCGCAAGCGGCGGATCACGATGGCCTCTTTCTTCTGCTGTGGATCATCCCGAAGTGCGTGGAGCTGGTCCACACGGACTCGTTCCGCAGCGACGTCCTCTTCTTCTTCTTGCTCATCTCCCTCTGCCTTCCTTTCTTCTTTTCCTTCTTCTGCTGTTGTTGCTGGTTCTGGCGTTTTCTCACTTTGAGTCCGCCGCCCACCAACCGCTCGTCTTTCCCAAAGAAACAACAGCGTCGTCCACAGCGCGGCTTCCACCACCATGTACAGAATCGGCGCCAGCGCCACGTCAAAATCCATCGCGTCGCGCTCGCAGCAGCCTGGCTGGTTCCGATTCCAGCACGAAACACACTTGAGATCTCTTCCAAAGCCTGTAAACAACCCGAAAAACGACGTCTGCGGATTGGAATTCCGCCCGCCACCAAACAGCGAGCCACGCGTGGTCTTGCGGGTCGCGATTTCGTAGATCCCGTTGTTGAGCGCGTACCCGGGAAACAGCAAAAAAAGCCATCGCAAGAAATCCCGGTCTAGCCCAGAAAGCGTGAGTTTTGTACTCAGTGAGAAATCCACAACGCGACATAAAAACGAAAAAATACTCAGCAAGCCACCCGAGGAAAGCGCCAACACGAGCATGGAAGTCTGGGCCTTGGCGTGGTTTTCAAAGCGGCGCGCGTACAAGTACGTCATGGGCAGCATGCACGCCGCATGCGCAACGACAAGCAACACAAGCGCCAGTGTATCGCTCACAGACGACGCCAGCGCACGTGGACGCGCCAGTGGTGCGATGAGAACGGTCGCCACGACGGACACGATGACGATCGTAGCGTCGTGGGTGAAATTTGCGAGCCAGTACGCGTCGATGGACATGCCTGAGATCCACTGAAGCGCCTTGGCGTCTTGCGTCGGGTCTTTTTCTTTGACAATAAACGCGATGATGGCCGCGGGGATGAACGCAAACACCAGCATGATGACCATGGCGACGATGAAGGCGTTCAGCGCGACTTGGAGCTTGGCGCCGTTGCGGCGCATACACTTGCCACTGTAACACGGCTCCGGATTGGCACTAGCAACAGCAGCAGTAGAAGCAGCAGGGCAAGTCGGACACGCGTAGAAGGGGCTTTGGAAGTTGGTTGCGTCACAACACACGCTAGCGTCACAGTCCACGAGCCCCGTGGCACAGAAGCCAAACCACCGGCTTTGGCATTGGCCAAGCAGCCGCGTATCCAGCAAATTGTCGGTGACATTCACGGCCGGACACGCTTGCTGCTGTGCTGGCGAGGCAAACGTGGTCGCGTAATCGGGCAGAAAACTGACCACTTGAATCTCTGGAAGAATGCCCAGGATGACCAAAAACAACAATGGGATGCCGATGGCATTGAGAAGAGACTTTTTGTCGCGCTTGGAGATCCACCACCGCTTTAATACAAGCGATTTGAACTGACGCGAAAACGGAGGCGAAGAGGATGCCGCCATCGTCACGACGGACGGTCGTTGCGGTTTGCCGTCCACACCCATGGCGTCGTCCGCGTCGCCATCGTGAGCGACCGCAATGGCTGCGACGCCATTGTTTTGTTCGTCTTGTCGATCATGCGCGATCCGCAAGAAAACGTCTTCCAGTGTCGTGACCGAGATCCCGTAATTGCGGATCCCAAGCGCATCCATTTCGTGGTCAAGTGCGTCAAAAAGCAATGGGAATCTCGTGGAAACCCGAGTCGCCAGCGTGAACATGAGCTCCGAGCCCGAGTCACTGCTCAGCGTGACCGCTGCTTCTTGGCCAACATGGAGTTGCAGGAATTTCTCCACTTTTGCAACGTCCGTGGTCGTTCCTTCCGAAGTCTGCTCCTTGATCAGTGTGAGGTTGTACCCGGCGCCGTACCGGGTCTTCAAGAACAGCGACGAGCCCACGCAGCGCAGTCTGCCGTCCGCCAAGATGGCGATGCGGTCGCCCAGCACATCGGCTTCGTCCATGAAATGCGTGGTCAACACGATCACTCGTCCGTGGCGCTTTTTGCGCAGCAAATCCCACGTGAACCGTCTTGAATACGGATCCATGCCGGACGTTGGCTCGTCCAAAAACACCAATTTTGGATCGCCCAAAAGTGCCAACGCCACACTGAGTTTCCTCTTTTGGCCACCAGACAAGTTCTTGGCGAGGTCCTTTCGACTGCCACTCAGTCCGACTTCTTCCAGCAGTACTGCGGTGGTCTGTGCGCTATGGGCGCGATCATCGCGGCCACTGCGAACGCGCTTGATTGTCGCAAAGAAGTGGACGTGTTCGTCCACCGTGAGCTCGGGAAAGAGCACGTCATGTTGAGGACACACGCCCATGATGCGACGGAACGCATCGCTTTCTCGCTGCAGCGACCGTCCAAAGAGCACGGCATCGCCCGACGTCGGAGGCGTCAAACCCGTGAGCACAGAAATCGTCGTGGTCTTGCCAGCGCCATTATGGCCCAAAAGCGACGTGATCTGGCCCGAATAAAAAGTCAACGTGAGCGAATCCAACGCGCGCTTTTCGTCGCCGTCTTGGAGCTGGAAAACCTTGGTCAGTCCACGCAATTGTAAGCTCGCGCCGTTGTGTTCTTGAAGCACCAAGTCCCCTGTGGCTTGCTCGACCACTGGCGGTGGCGGTGGCGCGCGTGAGGAAGGAGACACGGCATCACAGGTGATATGGACCACATTTGGTGTCTCGGGCGCCACGTAGTGGTTCTGGTCTTGGTAGGCCTGGTACCCGCTGTTGCTACTGGGGCTTGGATTGTGGCTCTGGCTGTATTGGCTGCGGCTGTTCTCGATGACGGGCGTGTCCGTCGCTGGTCGGTAGTCGCCGCCGCCATGGCCACTGGGACTGCCCAGTGCGTACAGACTCGGCGACGCAATGAACTGATGGCAACTCGAGTTTCCACCTGTTCCTTCGATGGTATTTTTGCCAAATGTCGCGGTTCGTCGTTGCCAAAATTCTCGTTTGAACAGAAAATTCCACGGTTTCCGCACGCCAAATTGCTGTGGAAGCACTTGCTCGCAGTACCAGCCAATCGCAAGCAGCAAAAGCGAGTCGAGCAGCAAGAACCAGCTCATCTCGGTGGAAGTCGGGACTCCTTGGAACGCTGTCTGTTGCACCGCGGCGGTCATCGAGTAGGCAAACCCCGTTCCAAGCTGGGCCTCTCGCAGAAGCCTGTCGATCGCCAGTGCAAACGCCGTCGGAGGCGCTAGTGCACCGCCGTATTTCTCTCCTGTGAGCTTTGGCTGCACGGAAAAGAACGGGAAAAAGAGCAAAAGCCACACGAGCACACTGAAGATCGCGGCCGTGCGGGACTTGCGGAAAAACGGCGTCAGCGCGTACGCAAACGCCACGCTTGCGACGCTCAGCGACCAAAACACAAACACCACGGTCGCAAACGGAGCCGTGGGGAACACATTTCCATATTTCAGTAGCGCCGAGAGAACAAAGACTACAGGGAGCGAGACAAGCGAGTTGGTCACACTCCACGAGACCAACAGCGCACTATTGGAGACGCCCATGATCTTCATCATTTCGCGCATCTTGATTTCTTTTTCACGGACCATCGCTGCAGTCATAGACGATACAAATTTGATAAAGCTGAGCAAAAAGAAAAGCCCAAGGACGCTTTGACCGCTGGAATAGAACGACCGCATCGTGCCATTGGGAGCACCCAAATCAGTTGCCGAGATTTCCGCGAGGGTGACGCAAATCAGTTTGCCGTCGACTTTCGTCGCCGCGGCTTTGTCGCTGGCACGGTAGAGGGCCGCCGATGGTGTGGGGTCGCGGAAAATCAGATCCAAATTGGCGAGCACGACCAGCGCACTGACAAAGAGAAGCGGCACGAGCTGCTCGACGACAAAGGAAATGGGCCGCCGCCAACGAAGCAAAAGGTTTTTCCACACTAAGATGCGCACTTGATGGAGCCATGCCACGATGGGGGATTCTTGTTCTTGTTCTTGCTCTTTCTCTTTCTCTTCCTCGTCCTTTGTATTGGTATTGTGATGTCGGCGCTTTTTGGTGATGTAGTAAGAGAAAGCAGCGCCGATGGCGAGAACCACAATAAATATACTGGCAATAGCAGCAAGCGCAGCGTCTTCGCGTGTGAGCGCCGCACATTCCTGGTTCGAGAACGCGAGGCTGTCATCGAGCGCCTGTTTACACGCGACAAGCGCTGGCGTCTTGGTCGCTTCCGTCAATTCGCAAGCACGAAGCTGTTGGGTGGCGTCACAACACGACGACGACGCATGGAATGACGGCGCAGTACACTGTAAGCGACACGAGCCGATGCTGCTGTCGCGAAGTTCGTCGGTTGTGAGTTGTGTGCGCAACAACGCGAGCAGCAAACCTTCTGGAGTGGATGTGTTGCGCATTTGTTGCTGTAGTGAGTCGGGTTGCGTCTCATTCAAGGCAAACAGCCCGCTGTTCATGACACAGCGCGCGTACGGCAAGTCGTTTGAGACGATCGACTGCATGCACGTCGTGAGCGTCGTGAGCGCAGCCGTCGCGGACGCAGACGGCGTGGACGTGTCCTCGCCAGCGGCTGAAAGGGTCGGCGTTGGTGTTGGCGCGCTCATCTTTGTTGTGTTGCGCAATGCGGGTTTTGGGATATACACTCAGGACGATACAGTAATGTGCGACGTTGATGATACTGCTTCCGATCCCTTCTGCACCAGTGGGCTAGCGTGATGGAAGCACGCGCGTGTGTGGCTTCAGTCAGACGCGTGCCGTCGCCCCTCTCTTTTTCGATGGGGTTCGGCTGATCAGCTGAATGTTGGACACAAACTCTTTTGCATCGTATTTCGTGAATGTGTCTCCTTTTATTAATCTGAAAAAGCGCTTTTTTCTCCTCGTCTGATTCCCACGCAAGAATGATGGTCTGTGTGTCAACAACAGTGTGAAGATGACACCCACGAGATTTGCGGGATTGGGGCTTGCTGAACTGCACAGCACCTCGCATCTTTATCATTGAAACCGCACTTCACTGCACATTACGTCCAGAACTGTTCAGGCGATTGAACATGTAAAACGGAAATTGCCCGCTGGCACGCGCATTTAACGTAAAAGTCGACTTCGAGCTGTTGTATGCGGTTCTGAAAACCCATTTTTCAAGCACTGAATGACGACAGCCATGTGACGAGGTGAACAGTCGGCAGATGGAGCCAGACACCACCTGCAACGCTCGACGCCTATAACATGCAGACTGAATCGCAAGGAGCTGACGAGAGTGCGAGTCCGAGCTTTCACTCTTTCGTCTCAGGCCACAAGAACAAGGGAACCCCAAACGCTCATTTCCACACACCCACCGTCTCGAAGCACGTGAAGAAGTGTACCGTATTCCAGATATGCAGCGACTCTCCTTCGTCTTGGCAGCGGTATTAACAACAGCGGCAGCGGCAACTGCCAATGCCAATGCCGCGCTGCTGCCAATAGCAATCAACGCCAGCTCTTCCACCGCGGCACTGACCCGTATCGACCAACGGCGTCGACGTCTCGCCGATGCGACCTGTTCGATCGCCAAGGATATCGACGACGTAGGCAATGACATTGGCAGCGCGGCGGCTGCGCTGGCGACCGACTGCTGCTTGAAATGTGGCGCAAAAAGCGGATGCAACGCGTTCACGTGGACCGACTACAGCGGCGGCACCTGTTGGTTCAAGAGCAGCGCCAGCACGGCCGTCGCCAAAAGCGGTGCGATGTTCGCCACGTTGTCCGCGGCGGCGACGCCGGCACCGGCACCAGCAACCTGTTCGATCCAGGCAGGCGTTGACTACGTGGGCAACGACATCGGCAACACCGCTGGCGCGACCGCAGCGGACTGCTGCGCCAAGTGCAGCTCCCGTGTTGGTTGTGGCGCGTTTTCGTGGACAAACATGAACGGAGGCACTTGCTGGCTCAAGAGCGGCAAAGGATCGACCGTTTCCAATACAAATGTGTACTCCAGTGTCGTCAACACAGCAACCGCGGCCGCGTGTCCGACTGTGGAACAAGGCGTCGACTATATTGGCAACGACATTGGCAATGCCGCTGGTTCTGGCGCGTCCGACTGCTGCACCAAATGCAGCCAGCGTGTGGGATGCGGCGCGTTCACATGGACGAGCTTCAACGGAGGCACTTGTTGGCTCAAGAGCAGCAAAGGAGCCACGGCGGCCAAGACAGGCTCGGTGTCCGCTGTGGTGCTTGGCAACTCGTCGCCCACACCAGCGCCGCCGGGACCCACGCCAGCGCCAGCACCATCGACCCACATCCAGACCCGTCTTCGTTCGGGTGAGATTCCTACGCGGTCGGTCAACCTTGGTGGGTGGCTCGTGGCCGAGTACTGGATGTCGTTCACGTCCATGGCGTGGACGGATACCAACGGCGTTGGCTGGGACGGAGAGTACTTGACCATGAAACTGTTGGGCAAGACTAAAGGCACCGCCCAATTTGAACAACACCGTGCGACTTGGTACACTGAGGCGGATATCCAAGAGCTCGCGAAGGCCGGACTCAATACGGTGCGCGTGCCAGTGGGCTTTTGGATCGTGAACGATGACCCATCCACGGTTGCCAACGATATTTCCAGAGTGTACGCGGCTGGCTCACTCAAGTACTTGGACAAAGTCATCAACGAGTGGGGCGTCAAGTACAACTTGGCGGTCATGGTGAGTCTCCACGCCCACCAAGGCTCCCAGAATGGGTACGACCACAGCGCGCCTCAGGTGAAAGGCACCACAAGCTGGAGTAACTCACAAGCCAACGTGGACAACTCACTTCAGCTGGCGACTTTCATCGCGGCTCGATACAAGAACAGCGTGGCGTTTCTCGGCATGAACTTGATGAATGAACCGGCGTACCCGACCAACTACGATGTGCTCTGGGCGTACTACAAAGAAGCCTACCGTCGCATCCGCGCCACGGGCAACAACTGCATCCTCGCGGTCTCTCCTATGATCTCGGAGCAATCGCCGCCGGTCATGATGCAATTTATGCGGTACCCAGAGTATACAAATGTATGGCACGAGTTCCACACGTACTACAAGTGGGGGTACGAAGGCCAAAGCGAATGGCAGATCATCAACGCCGCCAAGACATATCGAGCGACCCACTTGGACAACTGGGCAGGCAACTGGGTCTACATGGGCGAGTGGAGCTTGGCGCATCCGGACGAAGCGCCGTTCACGGATTTGAATTTACTCAAGCAATTTGCAGCCTCTCAGTTGGAGCAGTTCCAAGGCGCCCATGCGGGCTGGGCGTTTTGGTCATGGCGCCACGATGAGGAAACTCAACGGCTCTCAGGCTGGTCCATGCGCCAGCTACTGCGCGCTGGCATCTTCACCGTGCCAAAGGTCTAAGAGGTGAATCTCTGTGATGGTGTCAGGAGAGTAGTAATACTTCAGGCAACTACTTAGTGCTGTCAAATACATATAGAATGGATGTGCATTTGCCAGCTATATCACTGCCCTGGCGGCCGCGATGTCTGCGGTCGCCTGTGGTCGAGAAAGATGCCACTATTGGCGATACTAGTACTGTTGTACTTGGAAGGAGTTGCGAAACGGCTGCTTGCTGCTCCAACGCCCTGGTAGTCGCAGCTGGACGGTCGTCGCGGCGGCAGCGACTGCGCGTGGCTCTTGGTTTTAGATTTGCTTCCCATCAGACTCGCGTTGTTCAGTTGGAGTCCACCAGCGCCGCCACCAAGACTCAGCATGGCCATGGGGCTCACAGCACCGTGGCCCACGGTCGTTTGCAGCAGCAATTCCCAGCGTGAGACGCCAAAGCGACGCCACAGTGCCGGTGTATCGGCCGCGCGGTGCCACCGGTAGCTCACTTGGGACGCGCGACACAAGCTCTTCAGATCTAAGAATGCCAACACGCCTTCGCGTTGCTTTTGCGCGAGGGTGACTTCGCCACGGAACAGTGTAGCGGCGGCTGGCAGAGTCTTACGGCTGGTAGTCGTACTGGTCTTGAGGAGAACACTAGCGCTGCGGCGATACAGCCGCTCCAGGTCTTCACGGCCGACGGCAAACTCCATCAGCGCTTTCTCCCCACTCGCTTCATCCTGTGCGACATCACCAAAGCGGTTCTTTAAACTGAGATCACACTCTCGCCGGATCAAGAGCCGGATCACGCGATAGTGGTTTTTGCGGGCGGCGTGAAAAAGAGGCGTCTCGCCATCACAGGTGAGTGCATTCACATTGGCTCCTTTGTCCAGCAAGAACTCGGTGATCGCTGTGTGGCCATTGTAGCTCGCAAGGTGCAACGGCGTCTCGAACGAGTCGTTGCAAGTGTCGACGCTCCAGCCAAACTCCACGAAGAGCTGCAAGACCTCCAAGTGGCCGCGGGTCGCCGCATGGTGGAGCGGTGTATAGCCACGCTGCAAGAACAACAAAAACAACAAAAGAACACCTTGGTTAGTGACCCATTCTGATCGATCTGCGACTGTGTGAGGTATGAGGAGCCTTACCATGCCACGGCAGCGGTCGCGGTCCACGAGCCGTTGGTGGAGCAAGAGATACACGGCGTGCTTTTTGCCCTTTTCGCTAGCGATCAAGAGCTGTTCGCGCAGCTTCTCTTCCGCGGACCCAAGCAACGCGGTGAGCTGGCTGGTCGCGTCGCTGCGTGGGCGAACGACCGTTTTTTCAAACGCCGGTGCAGGTCGGAAAAGCAAGCTCTCTTCGCTGTTGTCATCATCGTCGAATTGCGGCTCTTCGGCCATATAAGCTTTGTGGGTCTTGTCACGTTGACGCAACCGCCGCGTGGATCGGCTTGTTCTCTGGGGAGAGTGGTCGGCTGCTGTGGACGACGTCGCTGGCCTTGCCTCGTGGCGTGACTTGGCGATCGCTGCCCACTCATCTCCATGGACGCCAGTCACTTTGACAGGCATGTTTGGCCCCTTTCAAGAAGAACAGAGGACTCTTGTTTTCGCTCAATGTGCAAATTGAGGAAAGCGGCGCACCGCGCGACAAGGTGCACGCCCAGCAGGTGACTGATCCAAAAATAAACCACCATTTTCGTGGACAACATCGAACAGAATATCTGGATACTATATGGATACATTACCGGTTCCAAGAAGGCTCGCGACTAACGTACGAAGTAAAAATTTAAAAAAATATATATCATGCAACATCGTCAAACCACTGCATCTTCACTGTTGAAGGACATTACAGATCTGCAAGCCTTCCACATATTCACGATGGCCACGTAGCGCGCTCAAAAGACTTCTTCCACCCTCCAGCCACCACCAGCCATCAGCACAGCTTGAGCGGAGATGGTCTACTTTCTCCACCACCAATCGAACCGAAGGGAATATTTTTCCATGCGCTTCACGAGTGCCGCCCGCGGAGGCTACCGCGTTACAGTCGCAACTGTTCATGTGCTCAAATACCCGTTAATAGTACTGTGCTGGTTCACACTATCAGCTGGACTCGACACCCGTGAGGCACTGGACACACTGACACGGCGACTTGGTCTTCAAGAAGTTGATCATATCCTGCCGGTCGGCTCGCGTGAGCGCATTTCGAACACACCCAACTGTTGCAAATCGGCTTTCACACAGAAACTTGGTCATCTCGAGATTGTCTCTGTCGACTGCGCGTTCGAGCGCCTTGGCCGTGCAGCCTTCGGTTCGATTGTCATGGAGAAACTGGACAACATCCAGAAATCCGTATTCAGCGGCTCGATCCATGGCAGCGGTCGTACACACCCCGTGGCCGTGGGTATGGAGATATTGTAGAGAAGTTAATCGCCCTCTTTCGGCTGCGTAATCCATGGGCTTGCTGAGAACCACATCGCCAGGCTGCAGCTTGGAACACCAGAATTCCAAAAGTCCTTCGTCCGTTTTTCTCCAGCTTCCGCTCACGATCTTGACTGCATGGGACAGAGTCGGCAGCCTCTCCGCGCCTGCGGGGGCCACCAAATAGTCGTAGGCCAGGCTTCTCATCTCGACGGAATTCCACTTGAGCACGTCAAAGTCGTCCAGCTTTCTCTCGACCAGTTGATTCTTGTACAAATACTCCAGCACATCAGCACGGCGACTTGGAAGACACAACGTGACTGTGTTTGAATCACAACCTTCGCTTCGATGGGTGTGAAGAAACTGGACGATATCCAGATGCCCATTGCGCGCGGCTTGGGTCATCGCTTGACTTGTACAACCTTCTGGTCGATATTCATGAAGAAACTGGACAACATCCAGAAAGCCACCAGAGGCTGCTTGGTCCATCGCATTTGTCGTACAGCCTTCTGGACGGTTTTCATGCAAAAACTGGACAATATCCAGTTTGCCAAGTTTTGCGGCGTCATCCATTGCGTTGGTCGTACAGCCTTCAGTGCGATGTTGATGGAGATACTGGATAATATCCAGACGGTCATTTTGTGCTGCCTTGTTCATCGCAGCAGACGTACAGCCTTCAGTGCGATTATCATGCAAGAACTGGACCATCTCAAGGTCGCCATTCTCGGCGGCTTTGTCCATCGCGGCCGGTGTACATCCTTCGGTGCGATTCTCATGCAAGAACTGGATAATATCCAGACGACCAATCTCCACCGCCTTGTCCATCGCGTAGCTTGTGCCGCCTCCGATACCATTTTGATGTAAAAACTGGACAATATCCAAACGGCCAAGTTCCACCGCCTGGTCAATTGAGTTGCTCTCGTCCATTTCATCCGCCATGCATTCTTCTGCTCGGTTCTGGAAAAGAAACTGGATAACGTCCAGATGTCCATTTTCGATCGCATTGTTCATCGCGTCGGACGTACAACCTTCCGTGCGGTTCTCATGGAGATACTGGATAATGTCCAGATGTCCCTTGGCAGCTGCAGCGTCCATCGCGTACTCCGTACATCCTTCGGTACGGTTTTCATGCAAGAACTGGACAATTTCCAGATGACCGTTGGAGGCGGCATAGTCCATCGCATCGTCGGTGAAGCCTTTAGCGTCGTGGGAATGGAAAAGCTGGATGATATCCAGGCGGCCGTCCGTTACGGCAAAGAAAATGAGCTCCTTGCAATCACCACCACCATCCAGTCCATTCTCATAGAGAAATGCCACCACCTCGGTGGGTGCGTTGTAGACTGCTCTTTCAAACCCGCTGGCGGCGCATCCTTCTGCACGGTTGGCATGGAGCCACTGGACGATCTCCAGATGGCCACTTTGGGCAGCGAAGGCCATGACTTGGTCGGTCCACTCTTGGTCTGCGCCTCGCTGGTCTTCTGGTATATTTTTGTGGAGTTGGTCCAAGTACTGGACCACTTCCAAATGCCCGTTCTGCGCCGCTCGCTCCCATGCTGACTTGGTGGTGTACGCCCCGACGACCTCATGGAGGTACCGCACGACCTCTAAGTGGCCATTGGCAGCGGCATCCGGAATCGCGTCCAGCGCACATCCTTCTGTGCGGTTCTCATGGAGCCACTTGACCACAGCCAAGTAACCATTCTTGGCAGCGTACTCCATTGCGTCTGTCCCACAGCCATAGAGACTGTGGATATGGAGAAACTGAACGACCGAGAGAAAGCCAAGTTGTGCCGCAAAGTCCATGGTTGTGTAGTCGGCTCGGCCATATTGTGCCCCATGGAAGACAGGCTCACGAATGCTGTGCGCGTGGAGATACTGGACGGCACGCAGTGATGATTCATCGGTGTGGCGTCCGGAAATGGCCCTGCGCCACGTTGGTTTTGGGCAGAGAAAAGTGGCGACTTGGTGGGCGAGTGGCGACACGTCCACATCATGCAGTTGGCTGTGGAACACCAGTGACGTAGTGCCTGTCGGTACCATCATGGCGGTGGCGGTCGTGGTGGTGGTAGGAAAGCACTTGGCGTTTGTTTGGTTTGCTTTGCTTTGCTTTGTGGTTGCACCACGGAATGAGAGTGTGACCTCGCTTGGTGTATACCCTGTAGGATTGGATCAATGTTTGCGATCTATGCGGCTGTGTTGAAGCCAATCCGGAGAAAATATGGACTCACATAAATCATAACCTTTGATATTATATGGGGTCCACGTGAATAGTGGTCTTCTAATTTTCAAGGAGGAATTTTGGCTGATAGACCAATATTGACCAATCAAAAGTATAGGCGCTCATTGAAAGGTTTTTGTTTTTTTTGGTGAAGTCAATGATCAGCAACGACATGACTGTGAGTGTCTTCACGGCGATCGTGTGGATCTTCCGTGCCAGCGCGCCACGCGTGCTCGTGCTGGACCACGTTGTTGAGCTACTGGACGCGTTCTTAGATGTGTCCGTATTGTCGTCCCTCCCCAAAGCGGCGGCAAACGGCTGCGTACGGTGGTTTGACCGTGTGTATGAGCGCACAGTTGGGAAACGCTTGGCAAGCCCACTGCTGGTGATCGAGGACGACTGGCTTGCCGAGTGTACACTCAGCAACGCGATGAAGGCGGTCGTAACGTACGGCCACATGGCGGTGGTTCAGCGCATCCACGCGCTCCATCCACAACGGCTGCCTGTGCGGCTGCTGCCGATCGCGGCGGCCGCAGGTGACCTCGCAATGTTCCAGTGGTTATTGACGCATCGCACCGATGATTTGTGCATACCGGAGTCTGATCGTGAAACACATATGGTACTTTCACTTGAATCCATCGAGTCGATGAGCTGCTGCCTGGAAAGTGCATACGTCGAAGGAATTCGGCACGAGCAGCTCCATGTCGTCTGGTGGCTTCTTGCAATGGGCTACACGCCGCACTTCAACTTGGATGAGAAGGCAGGCGACGCAGCAGCATCGTGTGGTGATCTAGAGATCGTCCAGTGGCTGTATTGCCATCGAACGGGAGGCTGCACATCTGATGCGATGGATTTCGCCGCCGGAAGTAACCACTTGCATGTCGTAAAGTGGCTCCATCGCTATCGCACAGAAGGCTGCTCGACTGGAGCGATGCACAGTGCCGCGACAAAAGGCTGCTTGGAAATGGTGATGTGGCTCCATGAGCATCGCCACGAAGGCTGCACGGCCGCTGGCATGCAGTACGCGTCGCTCAGCGTGCTCAAATTTCTCCATTTCCATCGCCGCGAGGGCTTCACGACGGTCGTGATGGACGATGCCGCCCGTCGTGGCGACTTGGCGACGCTCGAGTTTCTCCATCATCATCGCACGGAAGGCTGCTCAAGCAGTGCCGCGACTTCCGCAGCGGACCGCGGCCACTTGCATATCGTGCAATGGCTCCACGAAAAGTACCCACACAAGTTTAACACAGCAAGTGTCGCCAACTGTGCGCGTGAGATGGACCATGCCCATATCGTCCGTTGGCTGGAAGCCCAACAACTTATTTCCAGTGAACAATGAAGACTAACAGGTCAGGGGAATACAGTGCGAGAAGTGTGTGATGCTCTCTTTCTCTCTCTACTGTGTACTTTAAGTAGGCCACCCCTTTAATAGTCGAAGCCATCATACTCGGTGATATCCACAGCAGACGATTCGTTTCCTGGATTTGTGAGACACCCGTGGCAACCACAGGGTGACTGGACTTCCAAGTACTCGACGATGCCCTTGCACTGACGATATGGACGTGTACGCTCAAGCGCTTGGCGTGTACAGATCTCTCCTCGACGGTTCTCACAGAGGAACTGCACCACTTCGAACTTGTCCCGGCAGGCGGCTCTCGTGAACCCCTGGACAGAACATCCTTCAGTTCGATTGTGGTGGAGAAACTGGACAATCTCGAGTTTGCCGCAAACGGCAGCCTCGTTCATGGCGTTCACCGTACAGCCTTCCGACCGGTTCTCATGTAAGAACTGGACAATATCCAGATGCCCTCTTTGTGCCGCCTTGTCCATCGCGTAGGTCGTACAGCCTTCGGTGCGATGCTGATCGAGGTACTGGACAATATCCAAACGACCGTACACGACGGCTTTATCCATCGCGTTGGTCGTGCAGCCTTCGGTGCGATGCTCATGGAGGTACTGGACAATATCCAGATGACCTCTATCTGCCGCCTTGTCCATCGCGTTGGTCGTACAGCCTTCAGTGCGATGTTCATCGAGGAACTGGACAATTTCCAGACGACCGTTCTCGGCGGCTATATCCATTGTGGCTTGCGTGAAGCCAATTTCATTGCGCGAGTGCAAAAACGTGATGAGATCCAAGTGGCCTCTTTGTGCTGCTGATCCAATCGCATAGCTACAGTCGATACGAGGCAGCTGGGCTTCGGTACTGCCGGTATCATCAGCAAGTTCTCCTTCGTCTCCAGTATCTTCAACCCTCAGCCCATTGTCATACAGAAACATCACGATCTCTGTAAACCCACCCATCGCTGCGCTGCTGAACCCGCCGACACTGCATCGTTCAGGGCGATTTTGATACACCCATTTGACCACATGCAAGTGGCCGTGGGACGCCGCTGCATCCACGGCTGTGCATGCTGGCTGGTAAGAAGTTCGCTTCTCGTCTGGTATATAGTGGCCGATCTGGTACAAATACTGGACCAGTTCCAGATGCCCACCAGATGCGGCACTCGCCACCGCCACGTCGTTCACATCCACACGGACAACGTCCAGGAAATAGCGAATCATTTCCACGTGGTTGTTCTCGGCTGCGCCAGCGATCGCTTGACTGGAAAACCCTTCGGTGCGGTTCTCGTGGAGCCACTGGACGACATGCAAGTGACCAAACGTGGCCGCGTGGTCCATCGCAAAATGGGAACACCCTTCTGCGCTGTGCTTGTCCAGAAACTGCACGACCGAGAGAAAGCCCTTTCGCGCGGCTTGGTCCATGGCGGTGTAGGTGTTCCACCGCCCATCGCAAATCTCGAATTTACTCTCGGGGACGCCGTGCGCATGGAGCCATCGCACATCGCAGAGAGCAGATTCGTCGGTCTGGTTCTTGGTGAGAGCCTGGAACCACAGCCGTTTGCCGATCATAAACGTCGTGAGAAGCTGCGCAAGCGCCGAGATATCCGTGTCATGGAGTCGACTGCGTAGCACAAGCGTCGCGGTGGCTGTGCCGTTCACAGGAACCACCACCATGGCCGGTACTGTTGTCGTGGAGCAGCGGATGTTTGAGAATGCGTGAGCAAGGCAATGTCCTCTCATTGAAAACGTTCACCTCATCACACAACGACAATCACTCACAACAAATCAATTTGAACAGGATATGATATGGAGGATGCAACCCAATTTGTGCAGATTTGAGAATCGGAAAAGAGAGGGGTTCATATTGCAAAGGGTATTTCACCAACAGAGTGAGATATATCTCGTGTGACCTTCACTGTGTGATGTGAGCAATGGGCAAGGAGTCTTGGAGGTCGACTGGTGCTGCAGCACAAGTAGTTACCGGGTGCACACCAGCAGCGAATGTCACCGGGATCGGAACCTTGATTATCCGTGCTGTTGTTGCCTTGGTTCCTGGCAGCCCCATTTCGGGACGTTGCCCATTGTTGAAGTCAATCCTGGTAACATTCGATTCGTACTTTACCGAGATGAAGCCAGTCCGGCACGGTTCAGTCCCCAGCCATCTGAACCGTCCTGTGCGGCCCGCTGTTGACCTCGGTTATATTTCCATTTTTAGATTTCGCAGCCAAAAATGCGACCATACTTTATCCCATACAAATCCAAAAACGGTTTTTTTTTTTTTTTTTTTTTTCTCATCGTCTTTGTTCCTTCCCACCTTTTTTGGGTTGTGAAGGAAAAAGCCACCTCATCGACCGACACCAAGCAAGGACAGACAGCAAGAGACCTTGATCTCTCATACACTTCCCCACTTCAGCTCCAGGGAACCGCATCATCCAACAGCCTTAGAAACACAAGAAAGATGATGAACGCTACAAGTGTCACGATCAACACCGACGGCATCGGCAGCAGCGCGTCGGCGTCGGCGCCGCCAAAGAAAAACATTGTCCAGCAAATCAACGATGTCAACAAGATGGAATTGCCAAAGCTGCTGCGCTACATGCGCATCAGCAACGTGCTTTGTTCCATCTTGCAGATCATCGCCGGCGTCACCGGCTTGACCTCGTTCATCACACTCAATATCACCGGCACGCTCGTGTCCTTTTACGTGATCATGTTTGGCGTGCTTTTCTTGCTCTTTGAGTGCCGATTGTCGCGGATGGAGACCATGATTCGACAGAATTTTGGCTTCTTGTACACGTACCGAGGCCGCGCGGGCTTTATCTTCTTCATCGGCTTCTTGGACTTTGGCATGAGCTCGGCGCTGGGGTACTTGGCCGGTGCGTTGATGTGCTTGAACGCGTTTATCAACTTGCTGGTGATGTGCCGCCACCCGGATTTCAAGTCCCAGATCGGCGCCAACTCGGACCCAACGGCCGGCTACACGTCCGGAAACCAAGAAGCCGCCAACTTCATGCACAGCAACCCGGCGCTCGCCGCCAAGGCCACCAAGTTTGCGTTCCAGACCGCCGCGCAGGGCAACTCGGCCGCCAAGTAAAGAGGGGGTCGAAAAGTCACAGACCGCCTCAGCATTGGATAGTTTTCGCAAGGGAATCAAGATGACCACGGAGGGTTTTGGTTTTCTTTTTCAAGAACAAGGAGTGGGATGGACGGTCGATACAATTAGTTTTTCTCTCAAACACATTTTCTATATTTGCTCCATATACAGTACCATTATGAAAAATCGGAACTCGATATTCGTTTATAGCCACGCCCTTGTTGATACTACAGGAAAGAGACGATGTATATCGTCATTTTTCAGAGAGAAGCAGAAAGAGAGAGTTTTGGCGTGGCAAATCGGCAACCCATACTGTGGACAAGTGGAGTCGGGGCCTGGTCTCACTGCCAGGTCCTCACTGGCAGATGTGCCGTGCTGTGATACTTGAAATTTTGGCATCACGTGTTGCTCGCCCATGCAGGCGTACTGGGCCAAGGCGGCCCCGTTGAACCACAAGATTTTCACGATCCTTGGCAACGCCGTGTTTGCGCTGATCTTGTTCGCCACGGGCAAGTTCAGGCTCCACTAGAACTGGCGATGGATGGTGCCATCGCGTTGATCATGGTGACCACGATCGATATGATCGTGACGTACTCACTATAAGGTGACTTGAGATATTGTGTGTTCACAGTGGTTGTGGTTGGGTGCGGCGATCCTCGAGGACCTGCCCGATGGCGTGGGGTTTATCATTGCGACCTACGTCGTCGTGGAGCTCACCAGTGAGGGCAACGAAGGTGAGGTGTACGGTCTGTTGACAGCCGTGTCCAACTTGACGTCCCCGTTTGCGTCCACCATCACCAAGAACGTGGACTCGAACATTGACATCACCAGGACATCCTGAAGGATACCCACCACGTGCGCATGGATGTGACCTACGCCTTGACGATCCAGTACTTGATCAACATTTTCGATTTGCTGTGGTTGCCGTTGCTGCCATCGCTACAGGCAGATACCCAAGAACTCAAGCGCACGCGAAAGAGATGCGAGTTGAGTTGGCAATAATGCACCCTGTCACAGAATGTAGCCATGTTGCACCACAGCAACAGTTCCACTAAGTACGTGGATCGCGTCTCTTCGAACCCCCAAATCCGTTTCCTTCGAAAGAACCTTCAGCTGCCTTGCATATGCCGCCTCCACTTGTCCACCCGGCAATCCATTTGGCCACAGAAATGATACTGTACAAAAGCGTTCTCGTTCTTCTTCTTTCTCTTGTTGTCCTGGTGATGGTGCGACCGTTATCGGCCGTGCCTTTTCGACCGCGCACTATTTGAGATGATCCCATCCATCTCCAAGTCGCACAATTCTCACAGGGCATGCTGCTGCCATCATCCACATCAGAGTATTCATCCATTGGAACTTTTTGTTCTTTGTATCCTACGCCGAGTAGCAAAGCATGGACAGGGAGGTGACCCTCGAAGGACGGCTCGGCGTGGCGCTTCCTATGGCGGCCCATGCGCTGCCAGTCTGGCACCAGGAGCTGCTCATCGATCAAGAACCATCCATTCTTTCCTCCCCATTCTCCACTGCAGCAGCCGCAGTAGCGCGACGTAAGCGCCAGCGTGTTGGCATTGCCATGAACGACCAGCCCACGCAAAGCGAGCCACGCCGCGTGTACCAATGCGACCGCTTTATCCCATCGCGCCGAGCCATGGATATGGACTATTGCCAGTACGTGATCGAACACAATGTGGCGGACGCAATGGCTTCCACAGCTCAACCACCATCAGCTTCTGCCAGTACGGCGCGGTCACCAGCCAATCCAGAACACCACCACACAAACGAAATGGATAACCACGTACGATACAAAGAAACCTTGGCCGCCAACTTGCTCTACCAGTCTCCGCCGCGAAAGAACCGCAAGAACAAGATGCTTTTACAGTTCCACGACAGCGAAAACAACTTTTGTGCATCACAAAACAACAACCAGAGCAACAGCAGTCCGACGTCGGTCGCCTCGCACCCGTCGCTCTTTCTCCTTGGTCAGCATAGCGGCATGGCGACCCGCAACAGGCATATCCCATCCTCACCGACCCGCATCTTGGACGCGCCTGAGTTGCGCGATGACTACTACTTGAACCTGGTATCATGGGGGGATAACAACGTGTTGGCGGTCGCACTGGACCGCATCGTGTACTTGTACAACACGGACTCGGGCGCGATCCATGAGATCAAGGCCTGCACCACGCGTGGCGACTATGTGACGTCGGTCGCGTGGGTGCGTTCGTCGACAAGCTGCACCGGTGCAGAGGGCATGGGCACACCAAGCGACATCAACAAGATCGCGATTGGCACGTTCAAATCGCAACTGCAAGTGTGGGATACGGCCACCACGACCAAAGTGAGTACCCTGCATGGCCACAATGACCGCATTGGGGCCTTGTCATGGAACGGCGCGGCCTTGACCTCGGGCTCACGGGACGCCAAGATCCTCCACCATGATCTACGACAAGCGAGCTCCATCTCGGCTAGGCTCTTGGGTCACCAGCAAGAGATCTGTGGACTCGCGTGGTCGCCTGAGGGAAAGACACTGGCCTCTGGTGGCAACGACAACGCGCTTTGTCTGTGGGATGCCAAGATGCTGTCGTCCTCGTCATCATCATCATCCCGACCGACGGCGCCCCGCCAGCGGTTTCTCCACCACCGCGCGGCTGTCAAAGCGCTGGCGTGGTGTCCATGGGAGCGCCACTTGCTGGCGTCCGGCGGCGGCACCGCGGACCGCACCATCAAGTTTTGGAACGCGAGCACGGGGCGGCTCACGAATTCGGTCCACACCGGCTCGCAAGTGTGTGGCCTCGTGTGGTCCAAGACCGAACGCGAATTGCTTTCGTCCCACGGGTTTAGCCAAAACGAACTGTGTCTCTGGAAATACCCGACCATGGTCAGGCTTCGTGAGTTCACGGGCCACACAGCACGGGTCTTGCACCTGGCGATGTCGCCCGACGGCAGCTCCGTGGTCTCGGCCGCCGCGGATGAGACGCTTCGCTTTTGGAATGTGTTTGCCTCCACGAAACACCCTCATAAACCAAGCAATTTGCTGCTTTCCCATCCACGCAACCGGTTCCCGAGTGGCATGTTCCCAAACGCGGTCATTCGGTGAGCCACACACACACTCCGTTGACTGGACGGCAGGCTACCTTTGATAGAGTGCTTGCCGCTTATATTATGTTAATATCCATTTCTTTTTCTTCCTTGTGTGTTCTCTCTCTTTTTTTTCCCTCACTCCACACGTAGTTGTTCTGGGATCCGATCCACCCGTCTCGTGGATCCTCCTCCTCCTGTTCCTGCTCCTGCGGAAGTGGAGTACCGGAAACTCTTTGGCGGACCAATGCTGATCGAACCACGGTAACTTCCCCCAACAAAGGAATTCTGGGCAGGGCCCATCTGCGAGCGCCGTGGTCGCGTGCAAATGTAATGGCCAGCAAGCCCTTCCGCTGGGGTCATGTAGCCAAACGTCACAGTGCGCAACGCTCCTTCCCGAACCGACGGTAAGCCTTCAACGGGCATCACGGCGTCAATATGGAAGCTCTCGTCGTTGGTGACCAGCTCGATCCGCACGTTGAACATACTCGCAACCGCGTAGAGCTCAGCGATCGTGGCCTGTTCATCGGAAGTATCACGGAATGTCTCATACCGCTCCTGCAAGTCTTCCACGTCCTGCAGAAGGAAAGACGCCAGTTTCTCCACGTGGCCAAGCGCGTAGTCCATGAGCCGCACGCGAAGCTCTTGCGCGGCTGCAACGCGTCGAGGCGCAACGCCGTCGGCGGCACCGACATTGACCATCGCCATGGTCACGGGGTAGTCGGTCAGGCATCGCAAGGGAAACATTTCGTACACGACACAGTGGAGCAAGCACGACCCGTCGGGCGGCATGCCGACGCCCATGAGCTCCCGTTGCAGCAACTGTTCTTCCATCATCGCGCGTTGCATGTCGATCTCTGGCGTGATCACATTTGACGGGGTCATGGACATCATGGACCCACGGGACATGGACACCATCGACGGACGAGAGCCGCTGCCTCCACCGGAGGGCGTACCGGCAACGTTTTCAATGATCGCTTCCGTTGTTGGGAACCAGCTGCCGCGCGCACTGCCGCTGCTGCTGCTGCGACTGGACAAGTTGCCAGAAAACGAATTGTTGTTGTTGTTGCCGTTGCTGAAGGACGCCATGGAGTTGCTGCCGGTGCGCGCAAAGCTTTGACTGCCGACAAAGCCCGTGCCCGACCACCGGTAATCGCCATTGCCACCGCCGTTGGTCGCCACGGAATAGTTGGAGGACGCCACGGAAGTGAACGTGCTGCTGGAGGAGACGGACCGGAAGTCGTCGTCGTCGTCGCCCATGACGCTCTGTGTGTCCCGCATCATCGCGACGCTTGGAGGCGCCAAGATCGACATGGACGGCCGCAGCTTGGCGTCTTGTTCGTCGTACTGCGGGTTGGAGCCAAAGCCATTGGAGAACCCGACAAACGCTTTCATGGTTTGGCTTTGCACGCTGGTCACATGGAACGCCACAAGCTGTGGGCTGCGCGTGAGCATGGTGAGGTAGTTGTCCAGCTCGCGCATGCGGCGCTCCAGGAACTCGGTGTTGAGATTCGTGCGAAACAACGAGCGCCGTCGGTGGAGAGGCGGGAATTTGATGCCCTTGAGATGCGCCGCATTTCGTTGGCGAAGTTGCTCGTCCAGCTTGCGAAACGCCGTAAAGCCTCGCCAAATATGCCAGCTTGTGCTGCCCACGGAATGCGTGCGCGACGAATAAAACGAAATGCAGATGACGACTTTAAACTCGGCTTTCTTGTTCACGCGGTAGTCTTCGACCGAGAGCGTACAGGAGTAGTCGCCCTGGATTTCCTCGGGGGTCATGATGACGCGAATGGTGGCGCTGATTTATATGGTTTTTGTCGTCCTGTCCTCTAGATCCTCTTGGGGGACCGCCGTCTATCTAATATATGCAGGGAGAAATGGTGTGATCTGCAGTCACCACAGAGTTGTAGCGGTGGCGTACAGTGCAGAATGATACTGGCTGTACGTGGTGGTCGACCTCACGCAACGCAACGTTCGTTTGGGCTGCCTCTTCCTTGGCGCTTCCTCCTCCTCTTGCACTCACTCTCTCTCACCTCTCTGACTTGCTGTCGTGCCCGCCTCTTAGCAAAACAAGGACGAAGCGGAGGTGGAGCGCTCTCAATTAGGGTAAGGGTAACGGTGTCCGCTCTGTAAAACCAGTTTTTCAGCCAGTGGGGAGTGCAAAATGGTGGACGGTCCACTCCTCCGAAGATGAGAGAGCGGACATACACCAATAACCCCAACCCCTGACTGGATGAAAACGAGGGGAAAAAAATCGAAATGGAAAAAATGACACAAAAAATGCAAAGTGGCTTGGCCAAAATTTCCAGGTGTGTGGGTTCGTGATGGCTTCAACCGAAGCAACGGTATGCAATAGCAAGTCACTTGCCTGGTACACAGACCACCATCCTGCCTGCCTGGGTGCGAAGATCAATGGGAACTGGTGTGGGTGTGGTGGGCTCCATGTTCAGCACAGCACTCCATGAAACGGCTCGTCAAATGATGAAAAATGCCTGGCCAATCTGCTTGGGTTAACTTAGCGAGTCAGTGTGTTTTTTGGGGGAAAAAAGAAAAAAACCCTCCAAAATTATGTTATCCAGTCGAAAGCGCTTGGCTGAACGGCAGGGCCAGTCGGGCACGCCGCGTCATGAGTATCTGCAACAACTCGTGAGTGAGTATGCGCGCTCTCCGCATTGGATGCGCAAGGAAGAGATCGCCGCCAACTTGGCCAACTTTGCCTATGATCCGATCAACTATGCAGCGATGCGGCAGTTGCGCGTCATGGAACTCTTCGTGGACATCATTGCGACACACGGAGAAGAGAACGCATTCCACACTTTGTCTCCATCACAAGCCGGTGTCCGTACAGAAGAACGTTCAGATCGAGTAAATCGCAAGCAGGAGGAGAGTGCCAGTGTATCCAAGTCGAAGCGGCTGCTGGTCGAATTCGCGATGGGTGGTATCTGCAATTGCATCCCGGATCCGATCTTGCAGATCAGCTTCATTGAATGTAGCGGTGTCCAAACACTGACTTCGCTAGTGTATTGCGTTGTGCTGGACAAGTACACAGGTGCAATGTATGGTGATCCAGGTGTGGTCTTGTCAGAACCGCAGCGAATGGGCCATCAAGACCAGCAAGCCAAGTCTGTGTTTAACACCGCCTTATCCGCACTCACGACAACCTACTATTTACTTGACTCACCAGCGTTTGCAGAAGTCACAAGCGATGCGATGGTGAACCATATGACGATACTGAGTACCCACAGCAACATCCAGATCGCAAATATCGCGAGAGCATTCCTCTCTCGCCGTGATGAACTTCTGGCCAGTGTCTCCACCACTTCTTAAATACAAAAACGTGTCTACCTCGAAGTGCAGTGTAGAAGGAAATACAGTACATGCACATATAGTTGTGCCAATCGTCATCTATGATCTCAACTCCACGACTGTGTCCTTGGAGGCCTTGTTTTCGTTGGGTGTTGCTTCGACAGTTTTTTGTTTTGTTTTGCTCTGATCAGGCTAATTAGGCAAATTAGGTTTAGTTTCTAACAAATTTCCATTTCAGTCACAAACGAGAACAAGTTTTTGGATCCAGAGGAGCAAACAAGAAACAGCAACCAGCTCCAAGGGAAAGCATGTCGTGGTGCACGATCGAGTCCGATCCAGGTATGCGTTCCATCAGAAGGATATCCTTTCCTTTGTTGCCTTGAAAGGTGTCGATGGCCTACGTATGCTAAACTGGCCTTCGGTGTCCCCCCTCTCCCCCTTTCTTCCTCTCTGAATAGGCGTTTTCACCGCACTGATCGAAGATATCGGCGTCCAAGGCGTCCAAGTGGAAGAGCTGTACGCGCTCGACGAGGCCCAGTTTGCTCAAATCGCGCCAGTGTACGGACTCGTGTTCTTGTTCAAGTGGGAGCAGTCCCATGCGCAGCCACGAGAGACTGTCCAGTACGCGTCGGAAGAAAACTTGTTTTTCGCCAAGCAAGTGATCACCAATGCCTGCGCGACACAGGCTATCTTGTCGATCTTGCTGAACGCTCCGTCTGATGTTGTCTTGGGCGACACGCTTTCGGAATTCAAGGCCTTCACGAGCGATTTCCCATCGGATTTGAAGGGGCTCGCGATCTCGAATAGCGACAAGATCCGGATCGCCCATAACTCGTTCTCGCGCGCCGAGCCGTTTGTCATGGACGAGCGCAAGGCCACAGGAGACGACGATGTGTACCATTTCATCGCGTACGTGCCTGTGAACGGCAAGGTGTACGAGCTGGATGGACTCAAAGAAGGACCGGTTTTGCTTGGCGATGTGCCCGATGCAAATGACCGTGAAAGCTGGCTGCAGGTTGCCTGTCCTGTCATTCAACAGCGCATTGAAAAATACGCTGCCTCGGAGATCCGCTTCAATTTGCTGGCGCTCATTCGCAACAGAATACAAATGTATCAAGATAAAATCAGCGAGCTACTCGCTGTGCAAGAGCAGACACCTGAAGTGGCCGCTGCGCTGGAGCAGCTCCATGCGGAAATTGCAAATGAAGAGAATAAGCGCAAGAACTGGGCATTGGAGAACACGCGACGCAAGCACAACTACATCCCGTTCATCGTGCAGCTGCTCAAGACCCTCGCGGAGAAAAAGCAGCTGGATCCACTGATCCAGAAACAGCGCGAGCAGCAGCAACAGAACAACAACAATAACCAGAGCGCGACGGCATCGCAGTAGGCAAAGAGAGAGAGAGCGTCTTTTTTTGAAAAAATAGAGTCACTCCCACATTTCGGGGCTGCTTCCAGTCCATTTTTGGTCATGTATTCGCTATGCATGGTCTATCAGACGACTCGTTTTCCTTCTCTTTGCCGCTTGTGTTATTTTTGAGCTCCATTTAGCACCCGCCACGCAGCTGAAGGACCATGTGGATCGTGCCACCGGCAGCCACGTTGTACTCTTGAAGCGTCTTGTCGTCGGCACTATGTGGAAAAATAAGAAGAGAGGAGATGTTGATGAGCTCCTCGCGTCCAAATGTATCTTATTCGCAATTCTTTTTCACTCACAGTTGCTTGCCACTGTAAATCAATCTGACAAAGAATTGAGCAAAAGAAAATCAAATCGCCATGCAGCAAAAAATAAAGCGCCTCCCGTCGCATGAGGGATTTACTATACAGCAACACATATTGTGCATGATAACTCACCGAATTTGGTCCACTTGGATGCCTTCTTTCTCCTGCAACGCCTGCTTTACGTGGAGAATCTGTACGACCAAAGGAAAAGAAAGGAACCATCGTCAACACCTACAAACTGTGGCGCAAATCGCAATTTTAGCAGGCCCCATCGCGTACCGTGTTATCTGGTTCAAAGTTGAACGTTTGCTGTTCACAGAGACAGAGAAATCATCATGCACACGTGTGAGGGTCGTGGGTCCTTCTCTTTCGCCTCTTTTTTCAATCAATGTTGGCTCGTACCTTGCGGCCTGTTAGCGTCTACAACAAGCGACACAGAGAGACAGAGAGACGCCACGTTAGCCTCCCATCTCTTCTCCATACAACAACATGGACAGACACATACACACCTTGATCTGGATCTGCATGGCGTCGTCGCTTTTCCGCTTCTTTTTCTTGTCTTCTTCTTGATGGCTTTTGTGTGTGTTGTTCTGCTTGCTTTCGACCCTGGTGATCAACCCACAGCCATCCCATCTGTCCATTTATTGGCTGATAATACTGCTAAATCCAGATTTTCAGTCAATCGATAGCCATATCACCATATAAGAGCAGTCCGCTCTTATATACAGAGTTTCATCATAAAGAGGTCAATTTTTAGCGTGATCGTCATCATCACCAGCATTCCCAAGGAGCTCTTCTTGTTCGTGTGCGGCCGCGCCGATAACATCGTCGCTCCTCCACGACTGGTCCGCTACAGCATCTATTAGAGCGAGAGAGTGCGAGTATCCATCCCTGTGGATATAAAAACATGTTTGCGCTTCTGCTTGGACTGTGGGAATACCTTTTCTCCAAGGCCGAGCTTCATCTTTTGATCGTCGGACTCGACGACGCGGGCAAAACGGTAGGGTATGTCGGCGATCAGACACCGGCACAACCGCTGTTTTTGCACGCGTTTCACTTTGCGTGTTACCCGGCTACAGGCTGGCTCACCATGAATATCTACTGCTACTGCAGACATTGCTCGAGCAGCTCAAGGGCATTTTCGGCAAAAAGCCCGGTATCCCGCTGGATAAGATCCCTCCAACAGTCGGACTCAACAGTGAGTGCTACACATTCTTATGAGAAGGGACACCTCCAGACCCACTGTGCTAATGATATATCCATGGCTCCAGTTGCGCGCGTCGATATCAAGCGGAATCGTATCATTTTCTGGGACTTGGGCGGCCAAGAGCGACTGCGCGTGATTTGGAGCAAGTACTACAGCGAAAGCCACGGGATCGTGTTTGTCATTGACTCGGCGAACGAGCGGCGCTTTGAAGATGCCAAGAACACATTGCGTACGTTTGTTGTGTCAAAGATCATGGGGAGTGGTTGTGGTATTGATACATTACATATACAAACGCTATAGAGACCATGATCTCCCACTCGGAACTGCAAGGCATCCCGCTTCTTGTGCTAGCCAACAAACAAGATTTACAGGTATGGTACCCATACAAACACCATGGCTTCACTGCTTGCGGTGGAAACAAGAAACTAATTTTGAAACGGCACGGATCGCAAAAAAAAAAAAAAAAAAAAAA